>VWRL01002040.1:0-103842 GCA_011833715.1 Carcinoscorpius rotundicauda | reverse complement strand
AAAATCTTTTTCAAACTCTTAGGTCATAGAGCAGCTTTCCATACATAATATTATTTGAAGTCAAAGGTGTTTAAGTTTCATACATAACATGGACATTGCATAATTTACTTATCATCTTCAATGTACATTCTTTAACGATTGTGATAACAAATGTGAAAAAGTTAAAATGTACCTGAAAGAAAGTGACGTTCAAAATACAGTTCACAATACATAATTTTAGTTTAAAGACGTATTGATGTAATCTACAAATTCAAGTTAATGAAAAAACGAACGTTTTAGAAAAAAAATGTTTAAGAATATTGAAAGAGGACATGTTAGATTGCTGTGTGGAAATTTATTTGATTTTCAAATAATAACAACAAATATATGGAATCATTCAGTATATTTATTTCTGCACTTCTTTTTAATTAAAGTCAAATCGAATTCGATACATGCCAAGAAATGTAAACTATTTGAAAATTTATGCCCTCATTCACTTTCGTTCTGTATTGTGAATCAACTCACCAGGAAAACAAACTTCGTCATGAAACCTGTGTGCTCTTAAAAAATTCGGAATAATTTATTTACCCCACCATATGATCTGAAAGACAAAAATAAAATATTAGATCAAATTCAGCATTTTGAGAAACACAAATTGTAAAGTATAGTTATATGTTTCTCTTTGTAACTAGATCGTAACATTCACATATATATTATTATTATTATTATATATATGTGTATATATACACTGCAAAATGAAAAAGAGCTATGTAGTCTCAGTAACATTAATAGTGGATATGTTTTTTTTAATGCAGTTATCAAAATAAGTAAATACAAGCTCTCTCTCTATTAAAATTAGATTCTCAAGTTACGTTTACTTAAAGAGTCATGTGCATTATGTGAAGTACTAAATAAATACTTAAGTTAATAGTAACACGTATTTGGCTATCCTTGCTTCAATTTTACTGTATTTCTTACAGCTGTAGGTAAAAACGAAAGCCACTGGTCGCTGGGATTCTTTGTTCCCACTGGTTCTATCGTTTAAATGTGATGGTAGAAATGTAGAATTGTAGAACGGCTTGTAAGTACACAAACTGAAATAAGCAATTATGCGTAATGAAATAACGTAGAAGTAAAATGTGTAATATGAAACATATTCTTACCTTCTTACAAACAGGACAACAACCACATTCATCCAAAGTAATTTGACCACTTGGACAGGACGTTGGAGGAATGTAGAGACAGGACCTTGCTGCACAATTTCCACACGGGGTCGGAAAGTACTGTAGACATTCAGTTGTCCATCTGAACAAAGCAAAATCGCTTTTAACATTCACACACTGAGCAAAGCATCATTAAAATAATCAAAGTGCAACTAGAAACTTGAATAATTGCTCACATGATCAATTTGGTTACACAATACAGTATTTATAATGAATTATTTGATTTATTGTAGCTTTATTTCTCAAACAGTTGTACTGGAATTTTATTTGAAATCAATACACGAATAACTTCACTTATTTATAAAATATGTAGTCCAAAGATTCTGAATGGTTTGCTATTTCAACAAATCAAATCTGTTTTAAAATTTTATCTAATTATATTTTGTCTTAATTATTGTGGTAAAATAAGCGTTTAAAACAGTATAATATATTAAAAACTCTTACACAATACCGAGTTTTTGAAATCTCTACATAAAGTATGGATTTCAAATTAAAATCACGTGATGGAAATAATTTATATTTAAGGATTTTTCAGAAGGGTTATAAGTAGTTTGTAAAGTAATCTGATGTTCAAAATAATACAAGCCGACACAACTACTTACATGGTCAACGATATAGAGAATGCCATGAAAAAGATGACTGCACAAAATTTCATTTTGCGAACTCGAAGTTGCTTAAGAGATTCTTGTCAGAATAGGCGTTTCTTTAGATTTTTTCAGTACAAAATTTATAATTATTTGCAATGGGGTAAACCATTCTGCGAAGAAAACCTTTGATCAGAAAAAACAATAGTTTTGAATACAAAATTAGTAGTTTTAACGAATAGCTAGCACACTTTTTGTGTTATAATGTGAGTGAATTAAGCCAGACCGTTCCGTAAGTTCGCTGCTGACTGAGCTTTTATAAACAAGCATAAATACGTCCATTTCTGGAAGGGAGGCATAAACAAGTATCCTTATCTATAACATGAACATTGAAGGTCAACTGGTTAGGCATGACTTTCCAACAACAGATCGTAGAATTATTAGTTTATACAGTGTTCACTCGTGTATCGCGGAAGATGCGTTCCAAAAACCCCCGCGAAAGGAGATTTTCCGCGAAGTGGGATCGCCGATTTTTACGTATATATTTATGTGCATTTAGACTTTTAAAACCCTCCCTGTACAACTATTTAACCCTCCCATTACAATACTGTTCATTATTGCTGAAAAAATAAGAACAATTATTAAGATATTAAGCCTTAAAATAAAAAATTACATATCTTCAGCAGGTGGTGTCTTTTCGGGGGACACCACTTCCTCTTCTGTGGAAGGTGAATCGGCAATTTCTTCGTCGGTGGTTACAACTTCTGGAACAGTACTTGCCACCGGTAACCTTTCTTTCTTGCTCGGCTGGAAAAACATTGTTATTGGAAGTTGTTTTCTCTGCCTCTTAAGCGTGCATCTATAGCCTTTCCAGTTGGTTCTGTTTCCATTTTTACGCTGTTATAAACTCAAATATATGTTTATATCTCAAAATATACCCGTTTTTTTCTTTACACTATTAATTATATTTATTTTAATATCTTAATGGCATTTAATGCTATATTTTAGATTTAATGTTTATTATTTTATATATATGTGGGGGTCGGCCGAGCCCGTGAAGTGGTGAAGCCGCGAAAGAGGATCCGCGAAGTGGCGAGGGATCACTGATACTACACCTGGTGGCGACTTAAAGTAAATCAATGTTTAACTAAACACGTTTATTAAAACATAAACACTCCTAAAATAAATTGTGTGCTGTATTACTATATCATTTGCATTCACAATTGAATAATAGGTTTTTATAATAAAGTTACCAAAACTGCCAATCTTTTTTGGTTTATAACAGCTGGCAAAAGGGAAGACAATTGGCCTGCAGCGACAACCGCGTTCCGATTTCAGATATTTCTTATATTTACAGACATAAAACTTTTGTTGAAAAAATACATACATTTGATTTGGTAGCTATTAAAGACGATAGCCAATTCAATGGACAATTAGCACGTTTAATCTGTTAATATAACTCAATATTCAACTGTATTCTTTGATATTCAGTATTTTAATGTTTAAAATAACTTTGCAGTGTTTTAGTTTAACATTAACAATGAAAATAAACTAAATTGATTTCGAAATTACATTTATATCTTTTTATTCTGAATAATCTTGCACATGAGCACTTCTTGCATCTTTGTTTTACTTGGACCTGAATGAAATGTTAATGAATAAAAAGCTATACAATGGACTTTACGTGCTGCACCAACCAGGGTATCGAAAACCAATGTTTAGCGTTATAAGCCCTTAAAATTACCGCTTTGTCATGAAGTAACTTTCAAATAGAATGAACTAGAAATTATAGGATAATTCTGTTCAACTTACTGTAGAAATATTTCCTTGCTTCACGAGATATAAACTATTCATTTTTAAAACTTTTTAAAAATGCAAAGAACAATGAATTTTAATTTAAGTCTGTTTACATTTCTTGGAGCTGACAGTTTAACCAATGCCTACAGTATGACACTGTAGGTTATATAGTTATACAACCTGCTGACAGTTTAACCAATACCTACAGTATGACACTGTAGGTTATAACGTAAAACAACCTGCTGACAGGTTTGTATTGACTAGTTTTATATGACAAAGAGAAAACACAAACAGTTTCGATTATACAACTTACAATACACTTTATAACACATTAGCAAATCTGAAAAAGAATGGAAAGTTATGTCAGAGCTATAAAGAATTAAATAGAAGAAGAAAATCTTGCAGGTACATCGGTTTAAATATACATGTCGCTAGTGCCTAAGAAACAGATCAGGGAGTGCTCATCCATTTCGAGACAGTTTCTAGATCTCAGTAGCCGGAAGAAAAACAAATAATTTTATTAATTTCACTTTAAAAGATCGCTGGAAAGCAAGCCTCGAGAGAAAAACCGACAACAGACTCCAATGTGTGAATATTACAAGAATCAACGGCTAATGTGGGAATTAGGGTCCTTCAGGGCGGCGTAGGATCCGTAGTTCCTTCTTTCTTGCCACCTTCTTGGAAACAGCCTTCTTAGGGGTGGGTTTGGCCTTCTCGGGGGCTTTTTGTTTACTGGCTACAGATTTCTTTGGTGGTTAGGCCACTTTCTTGGTTTATGCTTTTCCATTGGGTTTTCTAGCAATAGTGTTTGCTTTCTTCTCAGTTGCTTTCATGGGTTTGCTTGGGATTTTACTTTTCATTGCATCTTTTTTTCTTTCTTCTAAGGTTTTCTTCACCACCTTCCCTTTGCTCTTTTAAGCACTCAGCTTGAAAGACCCCTAGCTCCTTTTCTTAAGTCTGTGTGAGAATACCACTACTCATTGCTGACCGAACATACTTCTTGATAAAGAGATTCATCAGCTCATCGTCAAGTTTAAAGTAGGCAGCAATGTACTTTTTAATAACCGTAGAGAAAAACCTTCACGTTCTTTGTGAAAAAAGTTATTAACATTTCAGATACCTTCCAACGTAAGGGTGCCATGCTCGGGTTTTTCCCTTTTTGAATTCCCCAAATCCGCATCATTTAAAATAGCAATTTCCTGGAACAATTTATACGATAAAAAATTTCGTCCTTGTAATCTTTTCAATGGTCTTGCAAGATTACAAACAACTCTTAGAAAGACACTCGCTAGATTACACAGTTTATGAATCCGCTTGTTATGTATAATACTCTTATAGAGTTGATTTTCTTGAAAGGAACTATTTCATGAAGATAACAGTACTAAATTTTTAACCTAGCATATAAAGTAACTGTGTTTCAGTAAACCATCGTTCTTACAAAATTACATCTCGTACAGAAGTGTGTCTCGTTTTGCTTGTTTGTTTGATTTTTGAATTTTGCACAAAGCAACTCGAGAGCTACTCTTTTACCAACGAATAGTGATATTGACCGTCACATTATAACGCCCCCACAGCTGAAAGAGTCAGCATGTTTGGTGCTGCCGAGATTCGAATTCACGACCATTGGATTACGAGTCGAACGCCTCAACCCACGTGGCCATGCAGGGCCGTCTTGTTTAGCGAATTACAAGTCTAAAAGAAGTATATATAAATCGCCAAACAATGCTTGCTGTTAAAACTATAAATAAGCATTTTTCTAACGTAAATTAAAATATTGCATTCTTTGCCACAAAAATAAAAATTTGTTTACTGAGGTCACACGAAAAGTGAATAAGAAACCGAAAAGCTTTGTAGTTGTACAATATACATGTTGGCACGATATCCAGCGATAACAGTGTGTAATCTGCGGACGTGTTTGTGTATTTTCCGTTCAAACGATAGTTAATGGGCTGTGAGCCTCGTACCTTGGACGGATTATTGAAAATTTCATAGAAGAGTATCGTGCTGTAGACAAGACATCCTTATATTGAATTTTTGCAATGAAACCACTCTGTTGAACTTGAGTCAAAATTTACGGTTTTGAGACACATCATAACCCGATGTAGCGACATGGACTGTGGCAATATGATGGGCACCATTAACATTTCAATATAATGTACTTTCTGTACGAAGTATTTCGAGAATCGTCTTGTATTTAAAAGCAGACATAAGCTGATTGTATCCCTCGTTGGTGTGCATAATTAACACTTTCTCGAATTCAGGTAATTTTTGAAGTGTGATCCTCATCCATGATCTATGTTTCTTAGTGTAGGTAAAAAATATATAGTGTTTTTAACATATTGTTATGTGAATGTCGTGTAAATATTTTGTAAACGACAACTTGTCGTGTTGTGTTTAAATTTTCATTTCTATTATTCATTTTTCCATATTTATATTATTGTTTCGAAGTTAAAACTAATATGTTGTTATTCATTTAGGGTAACATTTAGAATTTTCTTGAATTAAGTACACCAATCATGTGTTTGTAAATGAAGTGCTGGTGACTACGTGTCTAGACGGGTAGTCCGGTACAAGAACGGACATGCGCGGATTGCTCTGGAGATCTGTAGAAAGTTCGCGGTTATTCAAAGGGTCTAGGCCATCAATATATAAACAGACGAAGATCCGAGAGGTAAAAAAGATTCAGTCATCAGTTTTTATTCGAAAAAAGAGAGATTCAGACATCAGTTTTTATTCGAAGAAAAGAGGAGAGTCAGTTATTAGTTTTATTTCAAAAGAAGAGAGTCAGTTATTTGAGAAAGATTAAGTGTTTGCTGTGATTATTCAACTTGGATTTGTGACTGAAGTTAGATCTACGGATGCTGTGATTTTATTTCGTCAATCTCTACGATTCATCTGAATTACTGCTTGTGCTGAGAGTCGGCGAATTTATTGAACTGTGAACTGTTTCTGAACTTCTTCATTTAAGTTTCGAAATTTCTTCGAGGGACCAAATTCACACCCGAGACTGGAATTTGAGACTTTCATTTTAGATCATTGTATTAGATACAGGCCAGTACCATTTTGTATTGTGATAAATTTTGAAGTTTGAAACTATAATAATATCTGCCATTTTTATTATATAATTTATGTTATATCTGTTATATTTGTTAATAGTTTAGTGTAATAAATTATACAAGCTGTTATCTGTGTTTTTCTGTTGCGTTTAGTCTACGAAGAACATAAAACATAAAAAATACGTAACACATATGTTATGGGGTAATTGTGTTTCAGGAAAATTAGCCTTCATAGTGAAAACATCGGTGTTTGTAAGTAGGAGATCGTTGCTAAATCACTTTAAAAAGGAATTATATGTTTATCGCCATAAGCAATTATAAATACAATATATTAGAAACTATATTAAAGGAGGACTGAAAGGTTACCTGCATTCATATTCAAGTTTAATATAATTATTAGTTCAATTAATCTTTCAAATAATGTAGGAATAATTTGAACAAGTTTTTTCTTGATAAGAATTTCAAAACTAACGATCTCATATAGCCATCTCTATAATTTATTTAATGTTTGATAAGTACTTGTTGTTTCAGAATTAAGCACAAAGCTACACAATGGGCTATCTGTGCTCCTCCCACCATAGGTATCGAAACCCGAATTTTAGCGTGAAAGTCCGCAGACATATTGCTGAGCCACTGGAGAGCTTGATAAGTACTGCTGAAGTATTAAAAAGTGTTTAATTGAAATTTATTTTGGAATATTTTATACGCTTTGTAAAAATAAATATTTTTCTTGAAGATAACTCACACAAATTACTTCACTGTATTTTTGACATGAATAAAATAAGTAAAACTATCAGATAATAAAATGTTGACTTCATTCGTTGTAGAATTAAAAAGTCTGTCAGGAACAGAAATGTTTGTTTTGGAATTTCGCACAAAGCTACTCGAGGGCTATCTGTGCTAGCCGTCCATAATTTAGCAGTGTAAGACTAGAGTGAAGGCAGCTTGTCATCACCACCCACCACCAACTCCTGGGCTACTCTTTTACCAACGAATAAAGGGATTGACCGTCACATCATAACGCCCCCGCGGCTGGGAGGGCGAGCATGTTTAGCGCGACGCGGGCACGAACCCGCGACCCTCGGATTACGAAGAGCACGCCTTAACGCACTAGGCCATCCCGGGCCCGGAACAGAAATAATTGTTTTGTTTGTAGCTATCAAACTCCAATTTTTTTTAAAAAATCTATAACCTTCTTTTCATATATAACACGAACATTGTACATTTCAGTTATCTTCAATGCACCCACTCATCAATCATTGATAAATGGGCCTGGCATGGCCGAGCGCGTTAAGGCGTGCACTCGTAATCCGAGGGTCGTGGGTTCGCGCCCGCGTCGTGATAAACATGCTACCCCTCCCAGCCGTGGGGGTGTATAATGTGACGGTCAATCCCACTTTTCGTTGGTAAAAGAGTAGCCCAAGAGTTGGCGGTGGGTGGTGATGACTAGCTGCCTTCCCTCTAGTCTTACACTGCTAAATTAGGGACGGCTAGCACAGATAGCCCTCGAGTAGCTTTGTGCGAAATTCCAAAACAAACAAACAAACAAACATTGATAAATAAAAATGTTTCGATAAAATTTACATAATAAGTTACATTCAAAGTATAATTTACAGTTTATTACTTTTCTTCAAAGAAATATTGACATAATTTAGAATAATGAACTTAAAATGTTTGAGACTTTAGAAAAATCATTCATTGAAATTAAAAGAGGCGTGGAAACTTGTGATGTGGAAAGTTATTTGAACTTTAAACAGACGAATGTAAAGAACAGCATCCATTGTAATTATGTATGTTTATTTCCAATTAAGTACAAAGATACACAATAGGATATCAGTGCTCTACTCAGCGCGGGTATCGAAACCTGAATGTGTTTCCAGACATGTCGCTTTGCTAGTAGGAAGCATAATGTTAGTATTTTTTAATTATTGTTGGTCAGAAAGAGTTCGGTACAATTAAAAAAATCTAAACTATTTTTAAATTCATAATTCTTGTTTACTTTCATTTTATATTGTGAATCTTTATATAAGAATTACATAAACCAATGTGCTTTTGAAAATTCAAAAGGTTTATCCATGCCATCTTCCCTGAAAGTAAAGATAAAACACTTTGAGAACACAAAATATAAATTATATTTACATTTTATTTCTGGTGTAAGATTAGAATTATTATAATAATAATAAAAAGAGAGAGGAAAAAAAATTGATCCTCCAACAAAAATGTTGTTAATTTGTTATGTTTTTTTAGTAAATAACAGAAAAATAAGTAAAACTATATATTTTCAGACATGATTTGAAGAGATTGGCTCAAATATGATCTCAAATCTTGGTTTTGACAGTAGCTTTCATAAATAACTGAAAGTTTCATGATTTAGTTACACATTATCATAAAAAATGCTCTTCATCTGTTGTAGATTCTCTTATCTTGACCATTAGTCTGCAAAATAATTAAACAAGTTTTTTTACAGTTGTGAAGTACTAAAAGATACCTTAGAAGTAAGAGAACTGATGTCAAGGAATGGTCAGTCTAATCATATGTTAGTAATCTGATTGAAAAATTATGAGCTGAGTTAAAACGATTAAAGAAAATCGCAAACCAATCTTGGAATATGATCTTTTTAAAGTAACTCAAAGAAGGATGGCAGTGAATCATTCAGGAATATCTGTAGAAACTCAGCATGACACGTTGATTTGAAGCAAAAGTGAAATCCAAAGGAATACCGAATAATTATTAATTTGTGAATCTGGTTTATGTTATTTTGAGCTTAATTTTTACATTCGATTGCCGAATAGAAACTTGTTCAATGATTTTGTACGCCAATTGTAAAATGAACGTCTGAGAAACTACAATACATTTTATGATAATATGCAAGTAAATTGTGAAAAGTACAGATATTTATGAAATCCAGTGATAAAAATAGGATATGAGATCGCATTTGAAAAAATCTTGTTAAGTTCTTTCTAAAGTCGTTTACTTTTAGATAATTTTATCTTGAGTGATGAAAAGTCCAACAAAATAACGTCATTTTTAAAAAGAGCCATTTTTCCCGTCCACCCTCTATATCTGTCACAAAATGCACTACTTAAATGCTCTAAGAAACAAAATTCTTCTTAATTATAAATTTTTGAATTTCTTTTTGAAAGGAATAAATGTATTTCATAAAATATTCTAAATAATTAAGTAAATTAACAATACTTTAATTATACTGTGCTAATTAAATAACTGTTATTAGGTTTAAATACACTGGACAAGAACTTAACTTTATAGCCAGTTTTGTCCTCTAAATTTAGTAACGAAAATGAAGATATTTCGAACGTCTTGCAATTTCGAACAGAGACAAATTACTTTAAATTTATGTAAGTAATACTAGTCGTATAAATATTACAAACAAATATTCATCATACCCCTTTACAAACAGTACAACAGCCACATTTATCTCTGGTAGTTTTACCACCTGGACAAGATTCTGGAGGAACATAAGGACAGAACGTTGCTGCACAATCTCCACAACCGGTCGGAAATGGTGGTCGTCGGCATTCAATTGACCATCTATTCGAAATAAAATGCTTTTATCTTTCAAATGCTGAACAACAACTATAATTATTACAGTTAATCCTACGCTCGGCAAACCCATAAGGTCAGCGATTTCAGCTCGTAATATGAGTGATACAACTTGTTTCCCCAAACACGCTCGTTCCTTTCATAAGTTGATGTTACACTGTGACGGGTCAAACCCACAATTCGTTGGTAAAGAGTAGACTTAGCGTTAAGGTTGAGTGATAATGATTAGCTGCTTTTCTTTTGTCAAACACACAAAATTAATCGAATAATACTTGAATTGATTGTTCTGTCTAATTAATTGTAAAATTATTTAAAATTAAAGTACTTTATTTTATCGTTGTTTATTTATATAAAGATTTTAACTACTTTAATATCACTAAGAATTAAATGTATTCGTTGGTAAAAGCGTAGACTTATCGTTGAGGGGTGAGTGGTTATGATTAGCTGCCTTTCTTCCAGTCTTACACTGTTAAATTAAAGACGGCTAGCGCATTTAGCCCTTGTGTAGCTTCGCGTGAACTTCCGAACAAACAAAATTAACCCAGTACTATTTGAATCTGTTGCTATTTCCAGTTATTTGCAATATTTTCTAAAACTAAAGTACCTTTTCTTAACGTTGTTCATTTATAAATAATTCGACTACTTTGCCATCAGTAAAAATTAAATCTGGTTTGATATTATTGATATTTTGAAATATCTTAAGCTATGTGATAAATAACTTTTATAAGAACAAAAGAAACTACAAAACATAAATACGATACTGTTTTTCTGAAATCACATTAAAAAGTATTGATTCAATACTAAAGTTACAAAATGTAAACCATTAGTATTTTTAAAAATTCTTCAAAAATCTATCAAACACGCGGTTATTTCAGTTGAGTTTACAAAATAATACATAATCTACATCTAGATGTATTGAATTGTACTTACAAAGTCATAAAGAACACCAAAACCACAAGTAATCCACAAAACTTCATTTTCTTCTCTCGAAATTACAAATGCAATTTCTGTTAAAAGTGACGTTTTTTCAAAATGTTTTAAAATACACAATTTGTAGTTTTTCTACAATGTGGTAAGCCAGTTAAAATGTTGATGAGAAATAAGGTGCGTTTTAAATAACTAGGTAACTAGCATTAACAAATTGATAACATAAAGCTTCAGTTTTATAGCATTCATTGAACAAATACAACTCTGTTTTATGAGTGAGCAGATCTTTCAACACTCTTATAAACTACTTTTTTTTTTAAAAAAGTAACAGTTAATTTGCTTGTGTTATTCTACATTCTTACCTCATATTGCAACATACATGGAAAACACTGCTTGGACTGAATTACAAACACGTAGAGTTTCTGGAAGCGAAAAAAATAAAACCTGTTGCAGAATCAAGAACAAAACCATTTTAAGTTTAATCTTGCATAAGATAACAATTCATGGAAATATTACACGGCTTACGAATAACATATAGCATATGATAATACAAGATAATTTCGAAACTCGTTATTGTGATGTTATCAAATCTGTTTGCGTATTTATATTCGTCTTTCACACTAGGAATAATTGAAAATTTGATTATCTACAAATAAGGATGATGTAGACTAAATATAAAGTAGTATAGTATCAATTGGTAGCGATAGTATGACAATTGTAAGTTTATTTAAACATATACAAATGAGCATGCAATAATCATAATGTCTTTTTCAAACCATAAGCCAAATACATTAACATGAAATAAAATACCCTACATATTTAAACAAAAGAGGATTCAAGGCTACAAGCTACAACGTGGGATTATAAAATGTATCCTAGGTTTTTGAGGTGACTGAAAAATAGAACGTGTATTACGATTGGGATACACCGTTTATGAATCTTAACCTCCAATTCCCTAAGGTCACATAAGAATATTAGAAATTACGAGAGAGAGATGTGGATGCTCAAGTGCACAACGTCCCACATCTATATCACCTTTCACTGCCTGCAGAGATTTGTGGGAAGGTGACTGCTCTCCTAAGTTAAATAAGAAAAATATAAAAAAATTGGAATATATAAAAAATGGAAATAATTATAATAATTTTATTGCTGCTAATGTAATAAAATATAACAGCAAAAGAGATTTTACATGCCCTGTTCTAAATATTTTACTTCCTATTACTTGTACTAATTCATTTTGTAAAATAAAAATATAATTTATTTGCTTATATGAAGTAAACATAGCACGGAATATGTGGGTAAACCTTCAAACCCATTACATTCACCTATAAATTTACATAAATCTCAAGTTAAACACAATGTATTCAGTTCTATAGAACTGGAACATTTCAGGATTCATCCTTTTACCTCGGTTAAAAAAATAAAATGAGAAATACTTAGTGAAGATAACAATAGACTTTAAAGAAAAACTTTTTATTTTAAAACAAAAAACATTATATTCTTATTGATTAAATGAAGATTTCAATTGTTCTACTGCTTATAATTTCAGAAATAATTATCATATAACAATTTTTCTTTACAGATAACTTTATTCACAACAATAAAAACTAGAAGTAAATGAAATAAAGTGAAATAGATTAATTTTTCATAACTGTGTTGTTATTTAGATAATAGCATTCGTATTTGTAAACTATTTTTAAAAATATATTTATGAACTTAATCTTTCCAAAATAAATAAATATAGTTTTCATGGAAAACGCTTTCTTGAAGACATTATAAACTTTCGATTGAAAGATAATTATGTTTTAAGTCTTGAGAAAGAGGAACAGAAAATTAAACGTTCATATTTGATAATTAATTTGAGACAAAATATTCAATGATTTACAGATTTCTAAAATTATTTATTAATTACAGAAAATAATCAAAAAGTAACTAAATACAGAATCGCCACAAAATTTAATCGTTGTTTTGAATTAAGCACAAAGCTACATAATGAGCTATCTGTGCCCTGCCTACCACGGGTATCGAAACTCGGATTTTAGCGTGTATGTCCGCAGACATTCCGCTGAGCCACTGGGGGGGCATAATTTAATCAAAGTAATATTTTGGAATTTCAACTAAAATAGTGAAGAACGTATTTTAAAACTTAATAATATTACAGCTCATTCACCTAGAAGGTTTTTAGAATATATATTATATTCATTTAAAAAATGAAAATAAAATTCCCCGATATAAATTTAAAATATAACATACAAATATATAATTTGATCAGCTAAAAATAAAATTGAAAAACAGCCAGAGAAATATGTTATAATTCCTGTTGATAAAGTTAACTGTAATATTGGAATAAATAGCAAAACATTCTATGCAGTAATTACGATAAAATAAATTAATAATACATAAATTCTGATACTTATCAACCAATCGAAATATACAGTAATTAATAATTTCCATAAAGTTTATTATAAACTATTTCTGAACATAATTTTTATGTAAATTTACTGTTTCCTTATGCTATTCCAAATTCAATTTATGTTTATTTCCAATTTAATAAAAACAGTTATAAAACTACCGGAAGTACTATTAAATAAGTTATTTAATACTTTTTAATATATAGGTTTTTAAAAAGTGACAGGATTTTTAATGGGAGCTAACAATTCATCTTGTGCAGTAAATTTATATTTATATTACTATGAAAATATATTATTGAAAACTATAGAAATGCAGATATTTTTACTTTAACTTATAGATATATTGATAATTTAATCAGAAGATATAATTGTGAAATATATAATGTTATTGACACCATTTATCCAGAAGAATAAAAAAAAAATACTTAAATTTCTATACAAATGTACATTATTGATATTTAGAAGTTAAAGTAAATGCTAAAAAGTATATCATTATAAAAATTTTGGTAATGTGTTGTTTATAGCAAACCCACATCGGGCAATCTGCACAGCCCACCGAGGGAAATTGAAACCCTGATTTTAGCGTTGTAAATCCAGCGTCATCCCTCTGTACTAGAGAGGGGAGATTTTTTTTGATAAAAAATAATATTTTGATTTTCTTCCTCCTCAAGTAATAATGTGTCATACCCAGTTATTTTAAGCAATATAAATTTCCAGTTATTCAGATATTATAAAATTTTAAATAAATTACAATATTTTATAAATAATGTTGATTTACAGATACGAAAATTAATACTTTTAATAAATAAATTTTAGATAAAATTATTAAATGATTCTGTAATAAATACAAGAAATAGAAAGTAAGTAAAGTCACAGAAATTCTAATAACTTTATTTTATTTAAAAATAACCAACTGGTGGTAACTTGCTTTTATTTTTTTCTCTTTTATCTTAGTTGAGAAGTCAACTTCTCATAACTATCTGCAGTCAATGAAGGGTGATAAAGATGCGGGACGTTGTATGCTTGAGTACCCACATCTCGCTCAGCGAATTTCGTATGTGAGAGAATTCGACGTTACGATCAATAGACGGTATATCCCCATCACAATGTGGCTGTTACTTCGAAGAAACCTTCAAAATTTCTGATACATTTTATAATTCCACGTTGTAACTTGTACCATTGAATCCTTTTATTCAATGTGCAGTGTATTATATTTCATGTCAGTATGTTTTGCATTATGGTTTGAAAAAAATATGGTCATCATATAATTAATCAAAGGTTGGTATTTGCTGTTTTCAACACAGCCCTTCCTCATGACTTCTTTATTCATTTAACTTCATTTAGATATAATTATTTAATTTCACACGTATATCATAAATTAGAGCTATAATATGATCTCTTTCTTTTGTCTTTGTTCATGACGAAGATACTAATATTATATTCCACTACTTTTCATTCTGAACTAAGGGAAAGACAACCAGTGATCAATACCTTGTGCCAATCCATGCGTTACTCTTTTTCAATGAATAGTGCATTGTTTGATAACAAAATATAACATACATCTTTTGGAACGTATTTTAACTAATTAACGATTTTCCTAATCACAAAGATTTAGCGAACCATATGGTTTAGTTATGCTAAGTAATAAATATTCAAAAATGTGCACATAATTTTACAATCAATTTTTTTACTAATTATTTGAAATGATTCTCAAATAAAAACACAAAAATAGCCATTTGAAGAAGAAAGAAAGTTTGAAAATAAAGATAAAATATAATAATATGACATTCAAAGAAAACTGGATTTCAAGAGGTGGATTCGGAATCAAATTATTTAATACTATGGTGATTTTGCTTCTTTCAGATAAGTTAGGTTTTGTATGTGTAACAAAGCCTCCAGAATTTAAGTAAGCTTGAAGGAAAACCAACAAATAAATCTGTTAGTGTGCAAATAAAAAGAAAGTGTTTCGGCTTAGGTTGAGATTACACAATTTGTAGGTATTTTATATTCCCAATTGTTTAGTTTTCTGGTATGAAAAACCTCAAGCTTGGTTGTATATATTTTGCGAATGCAATCTCACTTTAAGTATGCTGTATCTATATTAATTTTACAATCTCTGTTATCATTTTATAAATTAACAATTTTAATGATCTTTTAATAATATATCAAACTTTAATTAATAAAGCTACTTTTGTTAAAATATTTTCGACTATTTAAAAAAAACATATAATCTCACAAGACAAGACGTATTCTTTCCAAATATGCTTCGACTTTTAAATTGATTTCACTCTGGGTTAGCGGAATTACCTATTTTCGTTTTGAAGAAAAATTATGTTATTCCTAAATCAAACTTTGCCTCAGTAAAGAATTATCTTAGGAAATAAACACCATGCAATATATTTTTATTGAGATATCGTTTGAAAAGCATTTTTGAACGTGTTTCAAAAAATTATATTTTGACAAAAACTACTATGTTTTTCATGATTTTTCTGTCAAAAATGTTGTAGAAATTAGTATTTATTCATATCATAAAACAAATAAGCCTTGATCTACTTTTCCAAAAATGAATATCCTTTCACAAAAAGTCTCATTATTTACTCCACAATCTGTTTTCAAAATTTGGCTAACTTTTATTTTTCTATTGTTTCTGAATATATGGCAAAGTAAGTAAACGTTTCAAAAATAAAACAGTTTAAAAAACCATTCATATAAAAGGTGAAAAGTATTCTGTCCAAATACACTACGACTGTTGGATTGCTTTTACTCTGGGTTTGCAGAATTCCTTTTTGTTTGTTTTCTTTGGAAGCGACGTTTTGCAATTTTGTGCTGGTATGGTTTGTTATCTTCTGTCATGCAGTCAAAATGGTTTTAAATTCAGTGTCTGTTGGTACGTTTCTTTCCTCTATAATCTTAGTCTACTACTTTTAATATTCAATTAGAGTTACAGTGGAATATAATTTTTATTGATAAGTTTAATGTGTAAAAAGCTTGATAAAAGTAGAAACATTATAGATTGAATGAGATTTGTGGGACAGAAATTTGAAGTATCGTAATTTCATATCAGCATTTCTTTTAGTTTTTCACCGTTTCATGTCAGTAATAGCTTCGTAAATTATGTCACTGTAATTTATGGGGAAAATAATTTTATTATGAAGATGACAACATAACTTTAAAAAATTTTCGTCATTACTTGATTGTCCAAGAACATTTTACTTTGCTCATAAAGTCTCCCAGTTATTTTTTTATCCATTTGGTTTATTTTGTGAATAGAACATGATGATGAAATAGTTGAAGACATAAATAACAGAAACATATACACACAAAGTCAACATATTAGTATTTCGCGAAAATTATAAGCCTATTATTACAAATTCTTTATGATGTTTTAATATTTCTTTGAGTTTGAATAAGAATAGAATATATAAAAGAAAAACATTAAACACTACACAATACTGTTAAACTAAAATTGAAACATCGATCTGGAACAAAAGAAATATTAATTTTACTAGCAATTTATGCTTTCGAACGTATAGAAAACGACATTGTTTACCCTCTTTCAAATATCTACAATTTAGGTTTCGTTTGTTACACAAACGTCCTATAAATAATTATTGTCGTCAAAGCACATAATTATTAATCATTATAAATATAACTTTTTCATTCGATTATGTGTAGTTCTCATTAAAAAGCTTTAAAAAGTGTTGAAAAAGTTGTTCAAAGCTTAATTTTTTGTGTATAAAATAAATCAGACTTATTGATTTAAGCTAAAATATTTAGGTTAAAAAGTTCTGTAAGCTTAGATACATCGTGTACAAAAATTGAAAGGACAAGTAAACTTGTTATGTGTAAAATTTCCAATTTTTCAAAATGTAAATAAAATGTCTAAAAAACATCTAGCATCCTTTTAATATTTGTAATTTATATAAATGAGAGCAGATTCACAACAAGAAAAAAACTATTTTTAAATTCGTAAAATATACCTCTTCTCTTATATTTTATATTTTGTATGTTCTTATAAACAAAAATATTTCGAAAGTAAAAAATGAGTGATTGTGAAACTTCAGATGGCTTGTCCAAATCGTTCACTTTTTCCCTGAAAGAAAGAATAAAGTATTATTTTGATTTCAACTGTTTTGAAACAAACTATTAATCACAGTGAAACTAATTTTCGTAGTAAGCTATGAACTATAGTATTATACATTTATTATAATGTTACGTTTTTTTATGTGGACTGAACGCAACAGAAAGACACAGATAACAGCTTATATGATTTATTACAATAAACTATTATATATGTGACAGATATAAAATAAATTACTCTGGGGAACACTCATTTTGTTGCATTAAAAAATAAGACCTTACTATT
This sequence comes from Carcinoscorpius rotundicauda, assembly GCA_011833715.1. NCBI lineage: Eukaryota > Metazoa > Arthropoda > Merostomata > Xiphosura > Limulidae > Carcinoscorpius > Carcinoscorpius rotundicauda. Next base: position 85,938 of record VWRL01002040.1, on the reverse strand, counting down.
GTTATTTAGTGTGTTGATTTCAAATCTAAAGTCGAATTTTGCTGCAAGCTACAGATTTTATGCAATTTGAAATTTTTATTTATTTTTTAATTTTTCGTTATCGTAGGAAATTATAAGAATAGCTTATCAATTTGTTTGTATATTTTATTCAGGTAGGAATTTGCGTTTGTAACTTTTGCGTTTGTACACTTCATCTGGACAATCTCGTTTAATGCTCCAGCAAAAGTGAGCCATCATACTTTTGTCCCATCGCCTTTGGTAGCATTCTTCTATGACCTTTAGGTCTTGGTGGAATCGTTCTCCTTGTTTGTCACTCACAGCCCCCAGGTTGTCAGGGAACTTATCAAGGTGGCTGTTCAAAAAATGAAGCTTGATGCTCATGTTGCACCCGAGATCACGAAAAGCGAGGAGCATTCTGTTCAAAAGTTCACTGTAGTTCTCCGCTTTATTGTTTCCAAGGAAGTTCTGAACGACTGCCACAAAGGATAACCATGCTGCCCTTTCTAAATCGGTCATCTTAGCAACAAACTGATCATCACGAATTAGGATTCGAATCTGTGGGCCATCAAACACGCCTGCTTTGATATTCTCAAATGATAACCCTGGTAAAGCTGTGATGATGTGTTGGAAACATTCACCTTCGGTTTCCAGTGCCTTGACAAATTGCTTCATCAAACCTAATTTGATGTGAAGAGGAGGAGATATGATCTTATCTCTGCTTATAATTTTGTCTCGTATGATATTTAGCATGCCTGTTTCAAGGGTGTCACGAATAGGCCAGTCCTTCTGGACCCAACGTCTTTCTCGTGCTCGGCTTTCCCACATACAGAGGAAACATGGAAACTTGGTGAAATATTTCTGTTGTGCAAGAAGAAAGTTGACCATCTTTAAGTCTACACAAATGATCCAATTGTGCTCATGATATTTTAATAAGTCCATGACCATTCTCATATCATCATAGTCTTCCCGCAAATGCACTGAGTGACCGACAGGTACTGCTCCATAAACATTCCAATTATGTAAAAGAACACACTTTAGACTGCGTTTTGAACTGTCTAAAAAGAGTCTCCATCCAGCAGGACGATGGTAAGGTACACCCAGTTCTTTGAGAAGCCCTTGGATGTCATGGCAGTAAACAAACTGTCTGTCTTCTGAAAATAAGGTTCACAAAAAGCTGGTCACGCTTTCTGAAATATGATACTTGATCAACAAGATTTCTGCCTTGTAATCATGATGCCAAAAGCTCTGCTGCTTTCCTTGAAATCCCGCACTAAATTATTCAGTTCAGCCTGGGGAAGAGGCTTGGGGACGGGGAAAGGTTCAGTGTCTGAAGAACAGTTCTCCGATTGTGTACACTTTTCTGACAATTCACTGTCACAACTGTATTGTTTGCTTGTATCATGTCCAATGCCTTTATCGTCCCATGAAGGCAAGCCTTTGAAAACTGGAACAGGAACTTCTTCAGAGTACGGAGCAGGCCGAATAGCTGAGGGAATGTTCGGATACATAATCCTTTGTCGGTTTTTCTTCTCAACACCCGTTGTGTTTACCATGCAGAAATAACAGTCAATTACATGGTTGGTGGGTTCGCGCCAAATCACTGGTACACCAAATGGCAGACCACTGCGTTTTCTTTTGGTCCAGTCTCGAAGCATTTCCTCACAATTGTGGCACACAACATGAGGAGACCATTGCTTGTCTTGATCACCCAGATGAACTTCAAAATATGCCTTGTAGGCACGCTTGACGAACGAGGATATGTAACGTCTCTGACGATTGAGTGTGTAGCATCCACATATGTAGCAGAAGGCATCAGGCTTGTTTCTGCAATGATATCTATTTTTGGAAGCCATGTTTGATCTGAAACAAAAGAAGAATGATCAAAATATTAGAAGCTATCTCTACAAATGGACGTGAAATAGCTTATACATGGTTTACGCAAGTTTACATTTGTATAATTTCATTAACCTCAAATTGCATACAAACTAAAGCTTGTAGAGAAAAAACTAATTGCAGATTGGAAATCAGCGCCTAAAACTCCTGCAGAATCAGTTAAAATATCCAATGCAACTCAAAGTTAATGAAAAAGTTTTCCCCAGTGTTATATAATAACAATGACAGATGTTCAGTTACAACCTTCAAAATTAATTACAATACAAAATGGTACTGGTCTGTGTTCAATACAATGATCCAAAATGAAAGTCCAAAAAGTCGGATCAGAAATCCAAAATTCCAGTCCAGGGGATGAGTTTGGTCCCACGAAGAAATTCCGAAGTTTGAATGGAGAAGTCCAGAAACAATTCACAGTTCAAAAATTTGACGAAGTTCTTATTACGATGTTTATGATAAATGCCTCAAATTTGTCGTTTTCCAACTTGCCTTGGTGTTTCCTAAACAGTCCGATACGTGTTGACTTTCAGTATAACAAGTAATTCGAAAGAATCTTAAAGATTGACGAAATAAAATCACAGGTTTTGTAGATCTAGCTCCGGTCACAAATCCAAGTTGAATAAACACACAGCAAACGTTAAAAAATTCTTAAACGAAGACAACATCTCTTGAATCGAATGAAAACGAATGACTGACTTGACTCTCCTCGCATCGCCGTCTATTTATATACTAGTAGGCCTACTGTATTCTCCAACAATCGCGTAACTTCCCCAGAATTCCAGAGTAATCTGGATTCGTCTCCTACACACACACCAGGCCAGAATACATTCTATTTATAGACAAATGATCGATCTACATAATTCTAGAAATTTCTACATGAATAACAACATATTTTATTGATTTCAACTTCGAAACAATAATATAAACGACAACAAGAACAAGTTTTTTGACCGATAGATATGAAAATTAAAACACAACACGACATGGCATTCCAAACGCTTTATACATAACAATATACATACACAAACATTATAAAATAGTTTAGCCATTCAAAGTAAGAAACAAGGAAAACATTTTTACAGCTTTTTATTAACTAATTAAATTTTGGTTTTATTTGTTGTTCATAAAATAAAACCAATAAATCTACTTTACTTTATATGTTTAAGTTATCTTTGCATAAAGAAATATGTATAATCAGGGAGAAATTATTAATAAATGTCGTTATTAATACAAATATCTTTGCAGCTAAATTTATTTTAACATTTACCGTTTTGTTCAGAAACAAATATTAAATATTAAAATTATTTACTATGAACTTTACAACTAGTGAGGAAATTGTGGAGCATTAAATATTCTATAACTTTTAATTTTATATGATCAAATAATATTAATTAAACAAGTCTTACGAGTAGAAAGATAAAACATTCTCACAAACTTCATAACAGCCGCCTTTATCCCAAGTAATTCTGCTGCCTGAACGGAATAGAGGTTCTTGAGGTCACAAGATTATTATACATATTTTACAATCATTCCAAAACTATGATAGACATTTGATTGTTCATATAAACAAAAACATAACTTTTAAACTTCACATTTAAAAAAAAAATTGTTGACACAAACAACCTACATCTAGAATTTTAAGAAATGCTCACATATTTAACGCAGTTATAGAATACAAGCTCTCCATCTCTTGTTGTTTGGGTATATACACTGTTGGCAAAAATCTTAAGGCCAATGAACATAAAGAAAAACTCTGCATTTTGCGTTGCTAAACTTATTTGAGTAAAGATTCAAAAGATAAAAGTAAGAAGATGGAAAATAAAAATAAAAAAACTTTTAGCATTTAAAAGGAAAAATGTTAACACAATGAAATTAGCTTAAAAACACGCACTGGTAAATAAAAGTTTAAGACCATACCAATAAAAAGTCCTAAACTGGTAGGAAATGTCCAACAAGAGGTCTCAGTCATGAGTTGCACGGCCCATCCTTGCGAATAATGGTAAACATTTGCTTTGATATTGTCGATATAAGCGTTTGCAGAAGACTGCCTCGAATGTTATTCCAAATGGTGCAGATAGCTTAACGAATATTATGTAATGTTTGGAATTGATGTTCTCTTTCATAAACTTCCCTTACCATCCAACCCATACATTTTTAATAAGGTTCAGTTCGAGCAAAAACGCTATTTGGGCCAAAAGATTCACGTTATGATGTAACCTCCTCCACTGCGTCGTGTAACAAATGTCACCGGTGGGATATCCTTATCGTGCTAGTAACGTTTGAAGCCATCTGGACTATCCAGGTTAAATTTTGTCTCATCAGAGAACAAAACCTTCGCCCACTTTTCTACGCTCTATATTCGGTGCTACTCATCAGAGTTTAACCGAGCTGTTTCAAAGCCTTTCTCCCGTAGATTCAGTTTTATTGTTCTTGAGCTGCATATTGCGTCCGAAAAGGCCTTATCCTGATTCGACAATTGACCGGTGTCTTGCCGGACAACATGTCAAATCCTCTTGCTCAACGCCAGCAAAATTTTCTTGGACCAACCACTTAAAATTATAGTTTCGTATCCCTCAGGGTCTTTTAATAAATTTCCAACAGCAGTTCTACTACGTCCAATCTCACCAGCGATAGTACGCTGAGAGAGACCTTGCAGCTCGACAATTCTGCCACGTTAAAACTCTCCCAACTTTTAGCTTTTGAAATGTTCTTACCCAATGTAACACAGGAGACGTCAGTGGAAGATGCTGACAACGCTAATGCTTGAACACAAATCACTAAATTTCGTTACGTGTTTACTTTACCGATTAACGATTCGTTTCAGTATGGTCTTAAACTTTTGACCAGATGGTATTTAGGCTCATTTCATATTTTTCACATTTTCCATATTAAATGCTATAAAAGTTTTATTTTTATATTTGCTTTTCTTATTTTCATATTTCGAAGCTCTACTCAAATTAGTGGTTGAGTAAAACAAAGCAAAATGCATATTTTTTCCTTATGTTCATTGGATTTAAGATTTTAGCAAGCAGTGTATGTGTACACTCAGGAGGGTCAGGTCCACTTGATCTGTTTCTCTTTCCTTTTGTTTGTTGATGTGAACTGATTAGTAGAAAAAAAATTACTACATGAGGGTTGGAGCAACCCTCATTTACTCAGGCCTCTATCAGGGTAAAGTTGACAAATTAGCATCCAAAAGATGATGCCAGAGAGGGTGTCACCGTTTTTTATTGTCATGGATATTACATTGACATAGAACCAAGTTTTACTCTCAGGAGCATCTTGCTAGGCCACTGTGACAGGTAATAGATTACATAATAGTGACACAACGTACAAAACATGTCTTTAATCAGACATGACTCATACAATGCCTGTTTGAAAATGATTATGTGGTTTTGAATTTTGTGGAAATCTAGGTTCTAGCTTTCCGGGTTGACCTTGAAACATCTATTTCCGCGAAATAACTCAAAACATCATGTCAAACAACTTTTTCAAAGAATTTTCGCGGAAAATCATCAACATTATTTTACAGAAAACACATAGAAAACAACCTCACACAAAAATATATGAATTCTGTAAAAAACCTAAACCAAGACGATAATATGAAAATTATAAAAGCAATTAAATATAATGCTATAGTTATGATGAAAACAAATGAATACCTTCAAAAATTAATATCATTTTAACTGTAACAAACAAATCTAAACTAATACACACAAATAAAACAAAAACGTATGAAACTTATTCAATGAATTGCTACTACAAATGAAAAAAAATCTCAGAAAACCTTTATTCTTACCGACGATGGACCGAGTCACGAATACCACAATTAATCGGGAACCACAAGCCTTAGAAACGTGATTTCCCTTATAACCAATATTGTTGCTCTAGTAAACATTCATGGCATAGCTTGAGTTTCAAACGATCAACTTACCCTTATATCCATCACTATGGTGGTACAGGTATGTTGATGATACAATTTCTGTATTCATATCTATAGAATAGACACTTAGGTTTTCAATCACATTAACTCGATACACCTCAACATTAAATTTACCTGTGATCACGAAAAACCAACCAAATAGTTATTTTTCAACCTGAAGTTGACTGGAACCGATACATAATTCGAAACAGAAATCCACAAAAAAATTACCCACTCTGGACTATACATACTTTATTACTCAGCAAATGAATTAAAACAAAAATTTAACACATTAAGAAACCAATTAAACACAGTCGCAAAACTATGTTCACTCAATCAAATTTACATTGAAATCAATAAAAAAAAACAACACTTCAACAACAATTTCCTCCAAAACCATAAAAATTTGTACGCATACACCTAAATCAATAACACAGTCAACGATAAACAAACTATATTTAATCCAAAGATACAAGAAACAAGAAAACTTTACACCGCTGCACACCATATATTTTCGACATCAACGAAAAAATAACAAATATCTGGAAAAACTTAACAAAATACAACATTTCAGTAAACACTATATTTAATCAAAAAACAGGTAGAAACTAAAATCCATGCAATCTAAAAACTACGATGACAAACACAACACCAACCTTAATTATAAAATACAATGCAACAACTGCCATGACTTCTCTATTGGAGAAACAAGCAGAAAAATAGAAACCAGATTCAAAGAACAAAAAACATTTTCAATACGTTTTTGACCACTACAAATTAAATAAACACAACATAACGATAGAAAACTAGCTGATACTAAGTAGAGAAACAAATATAAACAATCACAAAATCAAAAAATCTTTACATATAAAATCACTGAAACCAAAACTAAAATAAAATAAGGAGAATATTTATATCTATTCTAATGATTAACCTAAAATTTAACTGCATCGCCCCCTACAATCCCGTATTCGTTTACACTCTTGTCCCTGAGACTTGTGCCAGGCTACGGTAAGTTGCAAACTCTCTTTTTGTTAGCCTAAATATGACCTAAGAAGGTCGAAACGTTGTTCTGTGCTTCATTGGTAAAAGTATTAATTCCAATATCAGCCGTCCTGAGATAATTTTTACTTCAGGTGGGTTTCTCATCATCACGAATTATTCCAACTCTCAGAAATGTACTCGCTAGTTTACACAGTTTATGAATTCCCTTATTAAATATCACACTCTCAGAGAATTCATTTTCTTGAAAGAAAATATTTTTAGAGGCTAACACTATCACTATTTAACCAACCATATAAAGTAGCAACATGCCAGTAAATCATCGTTCTTGCAAAGTTATATTTCATACATAAGTGTTATTTGTTAACCTGAAGATGACAGAGAAGGATCAAAACGTTGTTCCCGGCCTCATTAGTAAAAGTATTAAAAGCCATACCAGCCGTTATCAGATTCAGAAGTATGTTTTGTTTAGTTATTAACAAGTCTGAAAGCAATACATTTAAATCGCTAAATAGTTCTTCTATAGATGAACAATATGCTAACTTAATTTAGAATATTTCATTGCTTGCTTCAAAAATACGAGTTATCTTCAAATAACATCAGTAATTATTTAATGAATTCAACAATATTGTGAATAATAAGTTTTTGTTATTTTAGCTTATTCTATTCGCAGTAGTTTCCATAATCTATCAAGTCCCAAGTTATCACTCAAGTTTGTTTTTTTCTTCAGTTTCAAACATCTATCCCGAGTTCGGCAAATTGTCGGCGAGTTATAATTTAACTAGAATTTTTACTTGAGTTACTTTATTAAAATTTCAAACGAAATCTTATTTTATTTTACGATATTTACACAAAGCTGCTCATGAGCTTGTGACCCAAGCTGTGCTTAGTTTTGAACATGACAGATTAGAAACAATGTAATTAATCAGCAAAATCCATCTCCAATACTTGGATTACTCTTGACACACACAAAATGAAACATTCGACGAACAAAGAGAGTGGAACGCGAATTTTTTTTTTGGTAATGGGACACAAACACATAACTGACAAGCCCACAGTATCTCACGCTATCCACTGGCCTCAATCGCCTAAGCTACAAAATAATATACATAATTCCCATCAGTAATCAGTATTTCAGTATTAAAAGTAACAGCAAAATAAAGTACAAAATCTAAAACATTGTATCAAAGAAGTCATTTATAGTTATATTAATGAAATATCGTTATACTAACATTAGATGATGTTTTGATAATTTACAAATGTATAACAGAAATTAATACAGTATCACCATTGATAACACCTTCTCCTTAAAAACGGAATCAACGTATACAATTAAACTATGGTCATCTAAAGTTTTTTATATAATAACTGCTATGTAAATGTCGTGTAAATATTTTGTAAACGACAACATGTCGTGTTGTGTTTAAATCTTCATTTCTATTATTCGTATTTCCATGTTTATATTACTGTTTCGAAGTTTAAACTAATAAAATATGTTTTATTTATTTAGGGTAACATTTAGAATTTTCTTGAATTAAGTAGACTAATCATATGTTTGTAAATGAAGTGCTGGCGACTTCGTGTCTAGACGTTTAGTCTGGTGCAAGAAAGGACATGCGCGGATTGCTCTGGAGATCTGTAGAAATTTCACGGTGTTTTGAGGAGTCTAAACCTACAATACGAAAACAGACAAAGATGCGAGAGAAAAAACAGAGTCAGACATTAGTTTTATTTCAAAAGAAGAGAGTCAGTTATTTGAGAAAGATTAAGTGTTTGCTGTGATTATTCAACTTGGATTTGTGACTCAAGTTAGATCTACGAAAGCTGTGATTTTATTTCGTCAATCTCTACGATTCATCTGAATTACTGCTTGTGCTGAGGGTCGGCGAATTTGTAACGTTCATCGAAGGCATCGTGAAAGGAACTTCGTCGAATTTTTTGAACTGTGAACTCTTTTTGAACTTCTTCATTTAAGCTTCGGAATTTCTTCGTGGGACCAAATTGACACCCAAGACTGGAATTTGAGACTTTCAATTTCGATCATTATATTAGATACAGGCCAGTACCGTTTTGTATTGTGATTAATTTTGAAGTTTGAAACTAGTATTATTTTGTTTTGTAATTAATTTCGAATGTTGTAACTTAATATCTCTCACTGTTATTATATAATTTATGTTATATCTGTTATATTTGTTAATAGTTTAGTGTAATAAATTATACAAGCTGTTATCTGCGTTTTTCTGTTGCGTTTAGTCTACGAAAAACATAAAACATAAAAAATACGTAACAATAACAAAAATTATGTGTAGATTTAAGCAAACAGCATTATTTTTATTGTGCGAGAGATTGTAGACCACCTTATTTTTGTACCTCAAGTTGTAATTCACTTTTGAAAAGATGTCCATAATTTATCATTCCCGTTTTACATTTATGGCAACGCTGTTAAACAAGCTCTGGTGTTCTATCACTCATTACTAAACGCAATATAAACTTATTTTCATCTTTGGAAACAATTTGTGACAAAAGAGATTTCAAAATATTTAACCCAGTAGAAAAATATTTCTTTTTTTGAACATAAACTATAAACACTAATAATTTGTGGTTTTCTAGCACTCCGTTCTTTATATTTAAGTTAACTTAATCTTTTAAATGATGGAGGAAAAACTTGGACGGGTTCTTTGTTGATAAGAATTTCATATCTGACTATCACATATCGACCTCTGTATAATTTATTTAAAGTTTGATAAATATTAGTAGCGTATTAAAACTGGTGTCTAATTGAACTGTTTTTTTGGTGAAACTTACTTTAAATATTTAATGAACGTCGTTAAGATAAATATTTTTTGTGAAGAGAACCCAATAAACTTCTTCATTTATACATTTAAAATAATGTAGTTTGAATTTTCAGTTCATTGAGTAATTTTACTTTTCATAAAATTATTACATACGTTAGAATTAAAACTTATACACACTACATCATAATTTTAGTAACCTAAAGATTTTAATTGGAATAATTTTCTTTGTTAAATGCGAATAATATGGAAGATTTTATTTAAAAAAAAATAAATGTCAGATTCAGAGTGTCTGACTGTAAACTATCTTAGACTACAAATACATTCTAAATTATTGTGCGTTTTGCAACAAACATTTGAATCATCTAATTTAATAACATCAGAGCAACAAGTAAAGTTATCGATAAGTTTCGTAAGGAAGAGATATATTAAAGAACTTTCATAAGGAAGAGATATATTAAAGAACTAGTGAACGTTTTGTACATAAATAATAAAAAGTTTTTGTTTTATCCGTGACACATAGAATGGCCGAGTTTTTTTTTCACTTGCGTGTGTATGTTTGTGTTTTCTCAAGGACAACTTTTTTCTGATACCTCATTCATTTTATGATTGATTCAAGAACTAATTTCAGTTTTTAGGCTCATTATCTAAATGCCCAAGGTCTTAGTTTATTTTACTAAAATCCTACCTGAAATATTTACAAGTGTCGTGACTGTTGAAGATTTTTTTTCGTTTCTATACACAAGAGATAATAAGAAAAATAAACATTTCGAAAATTTCATTGTTAATGTGATTTTCTAAGAACATTTTTCTTTTCTCCAAATTCTTGTTCTTCTTCTAAATTGATTTTGTTAAGAGAATTTACTGCTAAGATGTTTTAACAGAGAAATAAGAGTGCAATTTATAAAATAAAACCAATACATTAGTATTTCTTCCACATTATCAATTGGATATTAAAGGTCTCGCAGTCAGGTTGTATTATATCTTTGAAATGAATAAAAAAGTAAAATATCAAACAATAAAATGTTGAATTCATTCGTAGTAAAATTGAAAGGTCTGGCAGGAACAAAAATAATTGTTTTGATTGTTGCAATCAAAATCTAAATTTCTATAAAAATCTATAAATTTCGTTTATATAACAAATATTCAACACGTCAGTTATCCACAATACACATACTCATTAATCATTGATAAATACAAATGTTTCGTCCAATTAACCTTTATTCTGAAGAAAGAGATAAAACGTACATAATAGGGAGTTACATTCAAAGTATACTTTACAGTTTATTACTTTTATTCAAAGAAATATTGATGTAATTTAGAATATTGAACTTAAAATGTTTGAGTCTTTAGACAAATCATTCATTGAAATTAAAAGATGCGCGGATTAACCGTCACATTATACAGTACTCACGGCTAATAGAGAAAGCACATTTGGTGTGACGGCGATTCGAACTCTCGAGTTTCCTACTGCGTATCGAGTACCTTAACCTTCTAACCATGACGATCTGCTTTCGCGGGTGTTTGTGAATACTTTAAATAACCAAAAAAGGTCGTTATTTGACTTACAATACAAATGTTCCAGAAATATTAAAGCTTAGAAACTCTAAATAGTCTTTTCTAAACATTATCTCTGGCATTGTCTGACCAGAAAGTAATTGGATAAACAAAAAACGCAACAACGTAAAACAGGATATTTATATTTCAATTTCCCATTTTAGCATCATCATAGCAACCAGAAAAAATAATGCTTTATTTATTATTATCATGTAGAAATAGTTGGGTATTCCAATCAATGATACGACACACTGAAACTACTATTGCACCCATTTTGAATCGGTGAAAGGTCTTAATGGGACAACAAAATAATAAAACAAAAGTTTATTGAATGACTAAACATGTCATTCCAGCCTTGTTATGCTGATATATGTTATTTATACAATATAAAAGCTTTATATGACAGTGCAATATATATACCAAATGTTTATATAAGTTGTAGAAATAATCAACAATGAAGTGACGTTCGCTGGTCAACTTGACGTCGAAAAACATATATAAACTGAATTATAAAAGAATATTTGTCTATTGAAATTTAAATATTGTGGAAGTTTCTAGATTAAGGAATATCGCTAATGTTTGATCAACTCTTATCAATGCAAAAAAAATTTTAAGTTTAACATCAAAATATTGATTTCAAATAATGAAGTCATTTGTCGGAATGTTGTATTCTTTTTATAATTTTGATAAATACAGCTGGAGCAAATATAATGAATAATTATATTTCTAATTCTTAAACTATGAAAGTCAACACAAATCTAACACGAATTGACCATGTGATAGAACTTTAGGTTTAGGAGCAACCGAAATATATTAGAATCTTATATGTATTAGAGAAATTTAATGAATGTAAAACTACTAGTATTTTTAACAATTAAATTATAAAACCTTATGTGTCTTTTATTATGTTGCAATAATTACTTGAATGCTATAGCAAAGGTTATTTTTAATAACGCGAAATAAACGCATTTTCTCCTTTAACAGGAATAACTTATATATTTTGAGTAATTTTGCAGTATGAAGACTTTATTTTCACCTCTGGTATAAAAAACAATCTATAAGTTGACATAATCTATAGGATAATAACGCCCAAAATAAAACATTATCGCAATTAAAATTATTCTTTTATCTTGCTTTTTTATTTTGTAATGTTTCAAACTTTTCACAACAGTAATTACGTTACAATTACCTATTAATACGGCCTATATGATTAAAATATTCTAAATTAATGACATAAGAGTGATTAGGTGGTAAAAGTGATTATGTTATATATATATAAAAACATTATGCTGGTGTATTTGAAATATAAGTTAAAATACATAAGATATGTATATGCTCACTAATTCACTTGCGGTATTTTCATTTGACTGAAAAGTGAAAACTTCTCATTGTAAATATGTTTTCGTGAAAAAGAAGAATTTTATACATGATGATAAGGGTTACCTAACTTAGAGATACTTCAAAAAGTTAATACGCTTACTTACATTCAGATTAACAGAGAATAAATATTTCTGTGCCAGTTATATATTTACACTTAGAGACAGAACGGGGAAACTTCAGGTTTTTGTGATTTATTTTATTTTCTCCAATTTGCCGGCCGATAAAAGGAATCATGTCTCGCAACAAGAGCACAACAACATACTAGCCATTAGTCGAATTAGAGTTTTGCTTACTAAGCTTCAACTACGACGTTAAGATCTAAATCCCTAACACAGAAGTAAAGAAAAGATACGTTTCACACATATATAGTTCAACAAGAAGCATAGTGTTTCGCTTAGAATTTATGACTTAATATTTATTCTTGTTATAAAGTTAAAATACGGAACAAAATACGCTTTCTTTCAACGGATTGAGATATATGTACAATCTATGATTAAATACTCGCGAAAATGTAATTTTCAAAAATATTTTCAAATGTAAATATTGTGTTATTTCTAACTTTATAATTTGTTGTTACAATGTGAGGACCTTTTGAAAGCTGGCATAGCATGGTTACAATAATATTTTTATAGAAATATATTAGTATTAGGCTTATATATTTTACATTATATTATTTATTCAGTGATGCTTTTCTAACAAATGCAGGATATCTAGTGTATGGTGGGTTTTTTTACTACCCAACTGATGTTTATACATAAACATGAAATTAGAACTTTTGTATCGTTTGTTTTTTTGTTTTTCGAATTTTTCGCAAAGCTACACAAAAGTTACTTGCGCAAGCCGTCCCTAATTTAGTAGTGTAAGACTAGAAAGAAGGGAGCTAGTTATCACCACCCACCGCCAACTCTTGGGCAACTCTTTTACCAACGAATAGTGGGATTGAAGACTGTTACGTATTTTTTAATGTTTTATGTTCTTCACAGACTAAACGCAACAGAAAAACGCAGATAAAAGCTTTTATAATTTATTACACTAAACTATTAACAAATATAACAGATATAACATTTATTTTGGAATTTCTCACAAAGCTACTCGAGGGCTATCTGTGCTAGCCGTCCCTAATTTAGCAGTGTAAGACTAGAGGAAAGGCAGCTAGTCATCACCACCCACCGCCTACTCTTGGGCTACTCTTTTACCAACGAATAGTGGGATTGACCGTCACATTATACACCCCCACGGCTGGGAGGGTGAGCATGTTTAGCGCGACGCGGGCGCGAACTGGCGACCCTCGGATTACGAGCGCACGCCTTAACGCGCTCGGCCATGCCAGGCCTTAACAGATATAACATAAATTATATAATAACAGTGACAGATATTAAGTTACAACATTCGAAATTAATAACAAAACAAAATAATACTAGTTTCAAACTTCAAAATTAATAACAATACAAAACGGTACTGGCCTGTATCTAATATAATGATCTAAAATGAAAGTCTGAAATTTCAGTCTAGGGTGTGAATTTGGTCCCACGAAGAAATTCCGAAGCTTAAATGAAGAAGTTCAGAAACAGTTCACAGTTCAATAAATTTGCCGACTCTCAGCACAAGAAGTAATTCAGATGAATCGTAGAGATTGACGAAATAAAATCACAGCTTCCGCAGAACTAACTTCAGTCGCAAATCCAAGTTGAATAATCACAGCAAACACTTAATCTTTCTCAAATAGCTGACTCTCTTTTTTTAAATAAAACTAATGTCTAACTCTCCTTTCTTTTCTTAGAATAAAAACTGATGTCTGAATCTCTCCCGTCTCTCGCATCTTCGTCTGTTTATATATTGTAGGCCTAAACTCCTCGATAGACCAAGAAAATTCTACAGGTCTCCAGAGCAATCCGCGCATGTCCGTTCTTGCACGGGACTACACGTCTGGACACGTAGTCACCAGCACTTCATTTACAAACATATGATTGGTCTACTTAATTCAAGAAAATTCTAAATGTTACCCTAAATGAATAACAACATATTAGTTTAAACTTCGAAACAAAAATATAAATATGGAAAAATGAATAATAGAAATGAAAATTTAAACACAACACGACATGTTGTCGATTACAAAATATTTACACGACATTTACATAACAAGCCACATTATAACGCCTCCACGGCTGAAAGGATGAACATGTTGGAAGCGACGGCGATTTGAACTCGCGAACCTCAGATTACGAGCGGAACGCCTCAACTCACCTGGCCTTGTCCTGCCACAAGATTTGTAACGGGCATAATTAGATACGACGTTCTAGTACATTCTGAAAATAATTTTCCTTTTAAGGGTAAAAGAACCGGATGAACTGAATTTTGTCTTTTTGTAGTTAAATAAAATGCTTCATACCCAAGATATCTAAACTTTTCTCACCACGGGTATCGAAACTCGATTTCTAGCATTATAAGTTTGTAGTTTTATAACTGATTTACTAGGAATCAAAGAGCTTAATAAATAATGTAGTGATAAGAATATAAAAAACTTAATAATAATGCCTCATGAAGAATATATTTATCGTTAAATATTATTTTAGCACTTGTAGAAGCGCATGATTCATAGTTTTTCACGTAGGCTTGTTTCAGTCTTGCTTGTTTGTTTGTTTTGGAATTTCGCACAAAGCAACTCGAGGGCTATCTGTGCTAGCCGTCTCTAATTTAGCAGTGTAAGACTAGAGGGAAGGCAGCTAGTCACCACCACCCACCGCCAACTCTTGGGCTACTCTTTTACCAACGAAAAGTGAGATTGACCGTCACATTATAACGCCACCACGGCCTCAGATTACGAAGCGCACGCCTCAACGCGCTAGGCCATGCCAGGCCCCATTCAGTCTTGCTGTCAACATTCTTATATATTTTCACATTTTAGTGTTTTGTGTAAGATAAAGTACATAAACTGAAAAAAAGAAAGAACCATGTAAGATAATTTGAAATATTTAGCTGGAAGCGTATAGAGCTGTCGATTAAACTCCAGACGAAAATATGAACAATTGTGTTCCAACGCGAGCTTGACAACTGGATTTGTAAAGTATTGGAAAATATGCACTTACAGTTTAAGAGCAAAAATATAAATTAATTATTTGCCAACGTTTCGCTTTAAGCGTAAAATGAGATTTTATGTGATTTAATTCGCAAGTTGAAGGAAATCAGGAATTTTTGTTAGTGATAAAAATTTGGTTTCTGTAATGCAAAGTTCATTCGAGATACACTGACAAAGAAAGCTGTTATTTATTCTATTGGGCAAAATGAAATGAGAACATAAACAATTATTATTTCTCACATGAAGACAATTGGTACTAATACGCATCTAAGTTCTTAACAGAATTTGAAAATAAAAACTCGCAAAATTCATATGATAAATTCTTTAGAGTACTTTATACATCTTTTTGAAAATTACCTTACACACGCAAATGCTAATCTAATCAATTATGGCGTTTTCTTTTCAGATTATTGTCTGAACTTGGAATACGTTGAAGTTGTACACCAATATTTTATTTACCACTAATAGTCTGAAACTAAAACAAAAATTATATGTTTGAACTTATTAAACAGATAAATATTTAAAAATTATAATAACTAAAATTCAGTTGTATTTTAATTGAAGCATAATATTACCTCTTATCGAAACGCTTTAGGAAAATTAGATTTTGAGGTAACAGAATAACAACGTTACTCACTATCTATCTTTCAAGAAACAATAACCAGTAAAAGTATCTGTTTATTTATTTTAAAGCCCCCAGTGGCACAGTTGTATGTCTGAGGACTTACACGCTAAAATCCGGGTTTCGATACCCGTGGTGGGCAGAGCACAGATAGCCCATTGTGCTTAATTCAAAAACAACAACAAAATTTATTTTAAAAAATTATTTTAACATTAATATCATTAGAAATGTGCTGGTGTTGCTTTTAAATTACATATCTTCCCTTACTTATAATTGGTAATTTATTTATGCATTGGAAACAGTAGTTAAACACCAACTCTGTATATGTTTAATACACCTAAAGTATTAATATTATTAAATTTATCGATACATGAAAAGACGTTTTGCTCGATTTTAGCTCCTGGTTTGATCATATTTAGAAGTAGGTCTGTGACTATCTTGTTAAGAAAACTTCTTGGGGATTAATTGTAAAAGCAATCAGACAAGGTGCTGTGTTAACATCTAGGTGATGGAACTTGGTGAAATTAACCACTTGATGAACGACTAGCGCTCAGTCAAACAGGTGTTATGTTAATATCTTCTAGGTGATCGATATTTTTGTTACTAATTATTTCATGATCGCGTAATTGTTCAATTAAACAGGGGTTATTAATAATTTGGTGATCTAGCTTCACCCTTTGAATTACAGTTGTTGTTTCCTTTGTGTGTGTGATACTTTGATTTATCTGTGAATAATTAACTTGTATTACTGTGTCTTAAAGAAAGAAGTCCTACTTTAATTATTATCTTAGGTTGGTCATTGCGTGGTGATTAGGGCGCTGGACACGCAACATGGTGGGTGCTGAGTCGAGACCCCATCCCAACAAACACACTCTTTTTTAGAGCCGGACTGAATTATGTTATGGACAATCCCATTATTAGTTAATAAAAGATTAGTCCAAAAGCTAGCTCTGGGTGGTAATGACTAGCCAGTTTCCTTCTATTTTTCCACTGCTAAATTAGGTATAGCTAGCGGAGATAGGCCCGGCATGATCAAGAGGTTAGGGTGCTCGACTAGAAAGTCGAAGGTTTGATTCTTCATCACACATATACACATGTACACATAGTTTGGAAACTGGCTATAGAATAAACAAGATGTTGTGCTTTACTACAACAAGTAATTTTCAGAAAGGAAAGAGAACATATTCATCACACCAACCATGTTCATATTATCAGTCGTAGGGGTGTTACAATGCAAAGGTCAATCCTACTATTAGTTTTTGAAGAGTATTCCAAGAGTTGGCGGTGGATGGTGATGTCTATCTGCTTTCTGTCTGCTCTAACACTGCTAAATTAGATGCATATAGTCCTGATGTAGCTCTGCGCGAAATTCAAAAGAACAAACAAATTTCGCGCAAAGCTACACGAGGGCTATCTGCGTTAGCCGTATCTAGTTTTACAGTGTAAAACTAGAGGGGAGGCAGCTTGTCATCACCATCCATCACCAATTCTTGGGCTACTCTTTTACCAATGAATAGTGCGATTGACCGTCACATTATAACGCACCCACGGTTGAAAGGGCAAGGCGAGTATGTCAGGTGTGACAGGGATTCGAACTCAGAACTCTCATATAAGATTCGAGAGCTTTAACCACCTGGCCATGCCGGGCCATCGGTATAGAAATAAGTAACAACAACCTTGTTTTTCAAACACTATTTGACTATAAGAAAGTTACAAGCCATTTCTGAATAACTCAGAATCATATTTGTGATATTTTAAAGCATTCTTCGAATCTTAAAACGTGCAAAGTTAGTGGCAACAATTACCCCATAGTACAAACAAAAAATTAATAATAAATAAAAAAGAAGTGTGTGCTAGGGTCCCAATAATATAGCAATGTCAAATGTAATAAGGTTAAAACCACCGACATAATGCTTTGTGTGTCTAACAATTTTTTTCCCTTAATCTTACTTTAACAATCCCTCCACAAAAAGACAATAACGAGCTGACTACAGGAAGTAGTAAACAATATTAGGTCTTCTGTGAAATCCGGAAAGGAAACAGGATTAAGCCTCTTAAGGAAGAAAGTGTTCTAAGAGTAAAATGTGGGAGACGTTATTATGACAAAGAAAGTTATCACAGAAACTAATTCCACTGAAGTACTATGATCATATTATGTGTTATATTAGTAATATTAATAACATATATGAATGACAGTTGATTCTACTATTTGATTACAGTAGCCCAGGAATTAGGGGTGGACCATGTTGAATAAGTGTCTCTAACTAGTATACCAAATAAAACAAACACATTTGATTATTAAAAATAAAGTTTTTGTGAAAAAGTGAATATAACATATTATTGTATGACTGACTGCTGAACTTAAATAAATGTTGATTTTTGTGAATGATAACTGTTAGGGTTAGATGATATTTAATCATGTTTGTTTAAATAAAATGGTTACTTTAGACAGAAAGACTGATAAAATATCATTTACACGTAAATAACGCGTACAGACGTGTATATATCATGAAATAAGTGATATAATTATATTTTGTTTCAGTTTTTCTGTTTCATTTGAATTTCAAGTAAAGCACCACAAAGGTTATCTGCGCTATCTGTCTCTAATTTAACAGTGACTATAAAAGTTCCAGTAAGGCTACATCACCTTCCGCTAACTCTAAGCCTACCATTTTGGATTGACCATCACGTCATAATGTCCCCACGACTGAAAGAGTGAACATGTTCGGTGACGCGGATTCGAGCCCATGACATTGATATTTCAAGTCGAGCATTCCAACCTCCAGGACTTGTAATCAGACAACAGTAGTTAATTAACTGCTTTAGCACCTCATGATAAACCAAGAAACAACTCTTACCTTCACTGCCAATTAGTGTTTACTTTAAAATTCCTTTATAATAGTTACTTCTGTATCCAAATATTTGTGACTTGAAGTGAGAATTTTAATTATTATAAAATATTTCTGAATGCAATTTCAATATTTTTATTTTGATGTGAAAGCATTTGTTTCCGAGGGTCGCGGGTTCGCACCCGCGTCGCGCCAAACATGCTCGCCCTCCCAGCCGTGGGGGCGTTATAATGTCACGATTAATCCCATTATTCGTTGGTAAAAGAGTAGCCCAAGAGTTAGCGGTGGGTGTTGATGACTAGCTGCCTTCCTTCTAGTCTTACACTGCGAAATTAGTGATGGCTAGCACAGATAGCCCTCGAGAAGCTTTGTGCGAAATTCCAAAAACAGCAAACTACAACCTTTGGGTATGTATTTTACTTTTTTTACAACTTTTGGACAAAGGTTACTTTTTGCTTCAAGGTAATTGTAAAAAAGTATTTTTCTCAGTTGTCTTAGACAATAAAGATCATTTATTCTTACACTACGGGCCCGGTTTAGCCAGCTGGGTTAAGGCGTACGACTCGTAATCTGAAGAAACAATAAGGTCCATAATACATTAAATTTTGTGTTTTTCGTACAGCAAAGTCACAAAGGGCTATCTGCTCAGCCCACCGAGGGGAACTGAACCCCTGATTTTAGCGTTGTAAGTCCGGAGACATACCGCTCTACTAGCGGGGGGCAATACGTAAAATATTTCTCTGTTTATTTTTTTAAAAGTGAATAAGATTAAATTTAAAGCTTGTGGCTTTAAGATATTATTTTATAGTTACTAGCATGAACAGGTGGCTTTCTTTTTCTGTTATTTTCCATGTACAACATTTTCAATAACTGTATTAATGAGACACGCAATAGCGAATGAAAGTTTGAGGAAATCGAAGTTTTACCTGAAAGTATAAATTTTATATTTCTATTTTGAAGATGACATTTTCTTTATAGTATTGAAACCCAGCATAAGTATATCAATTTATGGTTACCTTTCTTAAAATGTTATGCAGAGAACACGGATCGTATTCCTGAAAATACGGTTGTTGTTTTTCTTAACAATTAACTTCAATATTAACTTCAACAATTTATATATGTGTAAAAACACATCCTGAAACATACAAGACTTACAAGTAATCGATTTTTCTAGATAGACAAGAGCGAAGATAAAAATACAATCTTAACTCTGAGAAATATAAACACTTTTAACATATTTACAAAATTTACTCTCAGTATATAGAGCTTTCTTTAACAAAAATAGAGAAATTTGAAGCGTGCTACCACCTATAGACCAAAATAGAAACTAATATTCAAAAAATTAATTATATTTCATTTATTTTCCTATTATTACGCTAGTTTACGAAGTTTAGTCTCTTAAGTTGATTGATATTGTTTATCAGTATCAAATGTTTATTTTTTCGACTTTATTTATCATTTATTGTGTACACATAGTTTGGAAACTGGCTATAGAATAAACAAGATGTTGTGCTTTACTACAACAAGTAATTTTCAGAAAGGAAAGAGAACATGTTTGTTATATTAGCTTCCACAAATTATATATATAATAGTTAGAACACAGATAATATGTATAACAGGGACTGGCAGATTACATTTGAAATGTTTAAACACGACAGTAAATATCTTGTTACGCTACATGAAGAAAATTCATTCTTTGACCGGAAATAGATCCGTAGAAAACTGTTTCTACCACAGACAGTTACAGATTACATATAGATGATTTTGATATCGAAAACATGGTGTGAAAGAAACCTGTCACAGGATTACCAATTAGCTACATTTAGTTTGACTTATATTTGGAGTTACGCGATATTTTACTGATACTCCTTTACCGTGCTGCCATCTATCATTTATATGATTCATCTCACTAAATGTTAGGTCCCTTCCTGTAAGCTGTACTTTAGTCTTCTGACACGTCTGAAATTGTCTTCATTAATAAATAGCAGAAACTGGTAATTTTACTTCAATCTCTCGGTAAAAGTGAGGATGCACATGGCAACGAATAATAACAGTCAACTTTCTCTTACAGCACAGTGTTAGAGATCACATTTCGTAATGACAAGAAACCCACTCGAACTAAAAATATATCTCAGAACTGCTGATAAGGGTAGTATTAATACTTTTATTCATAAAATTAAAAACGTTGTTTTCTGCATTATTGGTAAAAGTGTTGATACCCAAATCAGCCGTTTTAAGATAAATGAGGTCACGTTTATCTTTTCGATTGTTATCCTGTTGGTAAAAATATTGTATTGGGTTGAGGAATAATTCGTGAGCGTTTTTTCAAGTTAAAAAAAATATATTCATAAATTAAACGCTTTCGCAAAATATTTCATGTCATTTGGTAGATAATGTTTTGCTCTAATAGATGGTGTGTTTGATTTTCATATTTCTTTAATTTTTGCTTTCATTTTCAGCTCATTTAATGGAATGTCAAGTGGACAAAATCGTGCATTTTCGACACCATCTGCTTTTCGCATTTAATCGAGGTGTTAACGCCGCCGAAGCTGCTCGTGCGATCTGTTCTGTGTATGGCAAAGGAGCAGTGCTTGAAAGTACCGCCCGCCGTTGGTTTTCACGCTTTAAAAATGGGAATTTTGATCTGAAGGACGGGTCACACACTGGTCGAAAAAATGCCGAGTTTCTGAGCCTTGCCCATTGAATGAAGGTGGTTCACCAGTTTTTTTATGACAATCTATCTGCTCCGCTAATTCTCTAGTCGTTTGACGTGGATTTTCGTGAAAAAGCTGGTTCAATCGCTCTTCATCAACACAATTGATGGAAACATGCAAACACTAAAATTTCCAACTTACTCGGGAATAGATCAAAAGGAAATTCTTAGAGTATACAAGTGATGAGTTTCTGCAATATTTCACGAATCACATACGCTACAGCTGATCATTTTCATAATATGTATGTTTGACCAAGTTATGAAAGGGCAAGCATGTTTGGCGTGACAGGGATGCGAACCCACAACCTTCAGATTACGAGGTCGCACGCCTTAACACGATTGGCCATGCCAGGCCTTAAAGGTGATAATACAGGGTATTAGTGTTTATTTTTCACAAATATTCTAAAACGCTGCTTTGGTGAAAAGTTCCAATGATAAATCATGTAAAGTTTTTAACGTCTGATTTCGAAAATAAGATACACCAACTTAGTCAATCTAGGTCAAGAGTTCCGGCATAATCAGGTAGTTCAGGCACTCGGCTCCTAATCCGAGGGACGCGGGTTCGAATCCCCATCACACCAAACCTTTCAACCGCGGGAGCGTAATAATTTGACGATCAATCCCACTACGTTGCTAAAAGAATAGCCCTAGAGTTGGCGGTGGGTGGTGATAACCAGCTGCCCTCTCTCAAGTCTTACACAGCTAAATTCGGGACGGCTAGCGCAGATACCCCTCGTGTAGCGTTGAGCGAAATTCAAATCAAATCGTCATTTTAAAAATGTAATCATCCAAGTAAGAGTGCATGAGGAAGGCAAATTACTTTCCTAACACCCATGGAAATGGGGATTCTAGTTTGCAGTATCTATATAAGGACAAATTACTTTACTTCATTACAGCATTTACGAGCAAAGGGAAAAATGGCGCATTGAAATTTATGCAGCAAAGTGTTGTTAAACTTTAACAATGGTTATTATCTCAGATTTTAGACACTTCATAAACGATAAAAATTATGTTGCATATTGTGTGCACTTTGCATTGAAAGATGTTGTTCTAAGTCCTGGAAACTTACCTCTACATCCACAGGCATATGTTCAAAGAGGTGACGTGGCTATCTTGTGCAAGACAGATTTCGACATTTTTATGTCACGTGAAAGTTTAGTCGCTCTATCATATTGTGTTAAAAGGATTGCTTTGTATTGTGTAACGTTTCCTTTGTAATAAATCTGGGCTATCCGAAACGACTAGAGACGCGCGTGTTTTCATGAGTGTTTTTTTTTAAGTTGAAACTATTGTTGATGCAGGAATGACTATTTTATTATATTTATTATTTTCTTTCCTGTTTTTTGTGGGTTTTTTAGTACAGTAGGCTTAGAACTGCAGCTCAACCTTAATCCGGTGTAGTCTACAGACACTTTCAATGAGTATTTAAAACCGGTTATATCGAGTTCAAGTTACACGTTCGAAATACATGTTGTAAAAGCGACATAAAGTAGTGAGGATGTGCGTGTTTATATTTCTTATTGCAAAGACACATTTATCTATTGAGAGCAATCCAACCTTTGAATTTAGCGTTGTAAATCCGAAGACTGGAAATATGAAAACTAAAAAACAAGCAGGAAATGTGGTTACAAGCAACACTTGTTTTATCCATAGAATGAATGCTGTAGTTTCATGCAATGCTGGCCGGCTACTATATTCAATATTAACTGTAAACTTTGTCGAAAATAGGCCGAAAGTATGTCTAAGCGAGAAGAAAGTAGAAATAATCCTAATGGTACCACATATTTAAAGTCCAACAAAATATTCGTGCAACAATAATTTTTATTACACATTTTCTAGAGGAAAACAACACATTAAGTTTTACAAGTTTCTACCATATTTTGAAATGAGATAAATTAACATTACTTCGAGAAAGTAAGATAATCAAATGAAAGCCCTTTATTACATCTTCTACGAAGAAAATTTTGTCCTACTCTTCACCTTATTTGAAACGGTTTTTATTTCCTATTTCAAATTAGTCCAAATTTATATCACGTTTATAAAATAGCTATCGTTGAAGGTGCATAAAAACGTTTAAATAAGTAACACTAATGGCGTATTATGAAAGACATTTAGTTAATAATCAAAGGAGTCAAACCGAATGTAAAACATCACACTATTTAAATATTACTGAAAGCTAATCAAGATAAACTGGATAGTCTGAAAGAAATGTAATAAAAACCAGGAATATCTGTCACAGCAACATTGGTTTTTGAAAGCGCTTTTTTTGGAAATCTCTTAAACTAAACCAAGAGGAACTAGCACTGATCATAGTTAAGCTAGATATTTGGGACGATAATAAGACTACATAAAATTATGTCCTGTTTAGTAGTAGAAAATAAGACGATTTAATGATCAGATTGTTTTCGTTGTAAATAGTCTGTGATTTGTTATTCTGTTTCAGTAAAGGTGTCGCAATTTTGTGACAGTCAAGACTTCTTTGATCTAAAGCTAATGGAAATTTACTTGTGAACACAAACTGTTATTGTTATGTGATATTTTCATCGTTCAAAGAGAAAAAGTTATTTCACAAGTTCTTGATCGAAAGCCATATTTCTTGAATAGTGATCGTAGGAGGTAAATGATACTCATAAAATGTATTTTTTTCTCCAATTTTCTAGTTTTTAATCAGCAATCAAACTGAGAGAACATGTAGCTGTCACGAGTTTTGTCACATTTTATGTATAGTACTTTATGTTTCTCTAGCTTCTGACGATAAATTCAAACAAATAAGTTTTAAATATGACACTGCGTGTTCTGTTTGTTCTAGGCTTACCAATAATATATAATATATAATATCATGTTATAATACAAAAGACATTTTGTGTTACTTATGAGGTAACTTGTATTCATCTTGGACAGAAATAAAGTCAGTGATATATCAAAAACATTTGTGTTCATTTTGAAATTTATAAAATCAAAGAAAGTGAATAAAAAACAATAGTCTTATAGACCATAGATAAGGATACATTAACGTGTATTTAGTCAATCTTGTGGCTATAAATATCAAGGTGAAAAATAATATTTACAGTATTCCTGTGAAAAAAAAAGATAAAAGCTGTTCGAAGAAGGACCACAGTTTCAAAACGGTTCCATACCTTCCAAAATGACTTTTTATTACGAATATTTATATGTTAATTTACTTCAAGTAATATTCCACCCCTTGCCACTAAACAAACAAGTCAAAACTAACGGGAAGATATATTGGATGGCATATTAACAAAAACCACAGCATTCACATGTTTCGTGTGCAAAAATATATTATACGTTTAAATATGAAATGCAAATTCGTGTTTATTTCAAAATCAGTGGAAATCATTCAGAAACCTTCGCGTTTACTAATTAAAATAATTACTGTTATTATTAATTATTACATACGTGTTACAAAATTTTTCTGAACCCACACACAAAGTAATTAACAAATATCATAATAAAGTTAAATGAATAAACAACATCATGATGAAAGATTGCGTTGAAAAAAGCAAATCCCAACCTTTGATTATATGTATATTATAACCATAAAAGATAAGCCATAAACCAAAACATATTAAATATGAAATAAAATATTTTGCATATTTTTAAAAAAGGATCCCAGCGTACAAGGTACAACGTGGGATCATAAAGTTATAGAAATTATTTATTTATTATTTTATCTCATGTTGATCTATTTATTTTAACTTGGGAGAACAGTCACTTTCCCATAAGTATCTGCAGGTAGTGAAGGGTGATATAGATGTGGGACATTGTGGGCTTCATCACCCACATCTCGCTCTTCTAATTTATATAAAAGATCGAATACTCGGTCAAGTACATGACCTAAAACAGTGCTTTAGTGAAATATCTAAATTTCTTTAGCATACTTTATTGGTGATTGGAAAGAACTTCACTCCCCTCCCATTAATGAATTTGTTTTTGTTCCACTATTTCAACAAAACGTGGTATTTTACATTTTCGTAATGTTTTCCTTTCTCTCCCATCAGTTTAAATCTTGAAGTGAAAAACAAAATTAACATATAATTTGTTTTACAGCAATGCTACACTTCAGATTATCTTCGTTCTTTCCACCACGGAATGTCGAGCGCTGAATATTTATAAACTCACCCCTGCCACACTGGAGAACAATGTGATATTACAAAGTTCTAAATTGTTTTCCGCAAAGCAATCAAATTTCTAAATGCTGTAAAGTTGTTTTAGTAAAAACTGTCTATTTATATTGAAGATTGAATGTTATGTGTTTGTGAACAATCATATAATCGCCCTTATAAATTCGCCTAATTTTTTTCTTTAGCCCTTTTTATGATTTAACGACAAAATTGTGGGTCTATAACAATAAAAATCGACTTTCGATTCCTAAAGTGCACATCGCACAAATAGAACATTGTGTAGCTTCGCACATAATGATATATTTTGTCCTCAGGCAGAATATACAAATGTATTGAATACAGATGTAGGTAAACCGGATAATAAATATCACATAAATCATTATACTGAGCTTTTTGTTTATTTCCTTCAGTTATTACATTTTATAAAGACTTTATAACATTACTAATTATTCACCACTTTGTCAAGATGCTGTCTTCTTGAAACTTCATCATCATTTGTTGCCTTTCTTCTACAAATTAAATACCAAAGTATATAAAACATCATTTAAGCTGTTTTATTTCCAAAGTAAATATAATATTGGAAAATTATAAAGCAGTTCACTAAAATTAATTAGTTTATTATTTAAGTGTTATATAACAGTTTGTTTAAAATCCAAAATATGAGCTTAGCAAGTAAAGGAGCCACATTTTGTGTTCTTTCTTTATGCCTTAAATTAATAAAAATATGTGATCTTAACTCAGAGCTGAAAACGCACCTTACAAATTGGACAACAACTGTTAGGAGGCGTAAACGTTTCTCCACTTGGACAAGATGATGGGTCAACGTATGCACATCGAACTACTTCACAGTTTAGTGGTTTACATTCAGATGATCAGATAAGTGATTACAAAGAAACAAATGTTTCTGATACATGTGTAAAATTATTATCACTGTTATAGCATATTATTTAAGGACGACAGCAAGAATGTTTATCTACTAAATTATCTATAGGTCTAGATACACACACACAAGTATACTCTCGAAGCCAGATCATATCAAACATTTATCAAGCCTTTCTTTAAATTGTCTTAAATTTACTGCTTTTACTGCGTCTGAATCGAACCCATTTCAAAAACAATTATCTTGCGTGAAAAACAACGGTCTTAGATAAAGACGACTCCTGACCTGCAAAGTGCTGTATTTATGTTTTGTAGTCTCATCAAACTCACGATTAAGTTGAAAAAATGTAGTGGATTAACATTACTAGTTCTCATAATAATCTTATGCACCGTAGATATGTTTCTCAAAATTATTTTTTTTCAGGACAAAACAATTAAGAACTAAAACTAAACTAAACTAACGTGGCAGGGGTTCAGTTTAGAGAGAAAGAAATCAGAAGAGTTCTCTCTCCAACTGGGGTGTTCAGGTACGTTGTGGTTCCTCTTCGTTCCCTTTCGTGAATTGTTATTAGAAATAAGAGTTTTTTTGTATTTTTCATTTTATTTTTTATAAATAAATTATTATTATTATTATTCTTAACTCTTTGGGTGGAGAATGTCTCTCTAAATATTGTCTTAGGTGGAGACAAATGCAGCAACGGAAAGGCCGGGACCTGTTCCGAAAGGAAGAAGTCGAGCAAATGTGAACATGAATCTAATTCAAATCAAATCAAACGGCACGATTCAGGGTCTAAACAATTAAGAAATTTTAACCTATTTTTTTATAACAAATTCTACTCCAGGTATCATCATAATAGTCCTTTACACTATTTACAATAAAACAATGAGGTAATGAGAGTCCAGTACTGGACACAATCCTACAAATGTAACTTAACGAGTGACGTATACAATGAAATTCTAAATTCTTTAGACAAATTAAACATTTTCTCAGAAAGAACCTAAAAGACCAATTGCCATACATTTAACACACACTCAACAATTACACAATGTTTATTTTCTTCCAGAACACTGTTAATATAATTCCCCTTAAAATTATTCCAACAAAAATGAAAAAAGTTCTGATAATAAGTGATAATCTAATTTGACTGAAATCTATTTTGAACAGTTCTTTTCTTTTTTCCCATTTAGCCACATTTACTTAAATGAGCCAACTAATCCCATATGGACTCAAATACACACAGACCATTGAAACTAACTGTCAAATTTTTCTCTAAACATCAAGATGCATGAAATTCATTCCCTTATCTTGATATAATAAGCAAAACCTCTTTAAAAATAATAAAAGATTTAAGAAAAAAATTCTTCAACTTAGGTTTGCACTTTATTAAATAATGTTGAGAAACATTCATCATTAATAACTCAAACGTATAGCTATCTCTTGAAAACAGGGGTAACATTAGTCAGCTTCTAATCGTTTGTAATCTGCCATAGGTAAAGATTTACACAATTAATAGAAAATGACTCGCATGTACAACGTGTTACCACCTTTAAAACTCTTGGAAAAATGTTATTCCTTGGAACACCCTTAAGATCATTTAAATTTCTAGGTATTTTTTTCTTAATAGCTCAGAAGTTAATGTTATTTCCATCTATCAGGTATTTGGATGAAGAATATTACTTAAGCCTTTATTATTAAAAGTAAGGAAAACTGACAAATTAACAACCTAGAAATCTTACAGAACCATGAAATAAAGGTCTTTTGTCATCATACATCATGTGCCTTATTCTCAAACCGCCATCCAGTTTTTCCTCAATGATACATATATATAAAAAGTCCTTCCTTTTAATTCATACACTTCCAGCCAACTTTTTTTCCAGGTTCTCTTTTGATTTCCTAATTTCCTGAAACATTAAGGTTATGTAAACTACAACAAACAATTTGAAAGAGTTAATTATTGTCTACTATCAGGTCAAAAAAAAAAGAAAGTAGTTCTGAGTGTATAATCAGATAACTTAATGTTCACTGAAATTAAATTTTATTTTTCGAAAGAATTATATTTTTAAACCAATAATATATTACACCTTATGTCACACTGTCTAATATAAATATTTCGTTTGTTTAATAATTATTAGATTTAATTGTATGCAATTACTTGTCAGAAATATTTGATATTTGTAGATGTGCAAAATCTGCTAATAATTATAGAATAATTCATCTGTCCTTTAATTTTATTTTTCATTCTTTGTATCTTAATTATCCTTTGAAGAATACCAAGAACTGATATACAAAAATGTAAACTGTTATTTTTGTTACGTATTTTTTAATGTTTTATGTTCTTCGTAGACTAAACGCAACAGAAAAACGCAGATAACAGCTTATATAATTTATTACACTAAACTATTAACAAATATAACAGATATAACACAAATTATATATAATAACAGTGACAGACATTAAGTTATAACATTCGAAATTAATTACAAAACAAAATAATATTAGTTTTAAACTTCAAAATAAATCACAACACAAAACGGTACTGGCCTGTATCTAATGTAATGATCTAAAATTAAAGTCTCAAATTCCAATCTAGGGTGTGAATTTGGTCCCACGAAGTAATTCCGAAACAGTTCACAGTTCAATAAATTCGCCGTCTCTCAGCACAAGCGGTAATTCAGAAGTATCGTAGAGATTGACGAAATAAAATCACGGCTTCCGTAGATCTAATTTCAATCACAAATCCACGTTGAATATTCACAGCAAACACTTAATCTTTCTCAAATAACTAACTCTCTTCTTTTGAAATGAAACTGGTGTCTGAATCTCACTCTTTGTCTTCGAATAAAACTAATGACTGAATCTCTCTCCCTCGAATAAGACTGATGACTGAAACTCACTCTTTTCTCCGTCTTTTATACCGATAGGCCTATTTCTCGAACAATCTTGCAATTTCCATACAACTCCAGAGCTATCCACGCATATCCGTTCTTGCACGAGACTGCACTTCTAGACAGGAAGTCACCAGCACTCATTTACAAACATGTGATTGGTCTACTTAATTCGAGAAAGTTTTAAAACGTTACCCTAAATAAATAACATATTTTAGTTTAAACTTCGAAACAATAATATCAATATGGAAAAATGAACAATACAAATGAAAATTCAAACACAACACGACATGTTGTCGTTTACAAAATATTTACACATATACATAACATTTTATAGAGATTTCCCAAGATGTAACTACCTTAGAGAATGAGGCGTATCATAATTAGGAACATGTACAAGATCTTGGTACTTTTGCGAGAAAAACATTTTACATCGAAAATGTTTGCTTCAGACTATTATTGAAGTATTTTGTCATTCTTTATTCATTGTGAAATATTTACTAGGAAATCAAACACGTGATGTACTTCAATCCAGCTTTCGGAATTCGTGTGTGCGCGAGTGTATTCGTGCATGTATTCATTTTTACCATAATTACACAAACGTAAATATAATATACACTAATATTTCCTTTGTACGATGTTATCCGATCTCTACAAACGTCTTGCTTGTTTAGTTTAACTGTCTTTGGATCAGAATTATCACCAAAGAGGGAAGGTAGCTTGTGATCACTACCAACTACCAACTCTTGGACTACTCTTTTACCAACGAATAGTGGAATCGACCGTAATTTTATAACTCCCACACGTCTGATATGGCGAGCATGTTTGGTGTGATGGGAATTTGTACTTGCAACCCTCAGATTACGACTGGTTTGCCTTTATCACCTGGCCATGCAGGGCACAATAGAAATGGAGAATTGCAGGTTTATCAGTATATTCTATTTTACCTATGTCCTAATGACTTGCTATCCGTGTTTATATCAGTTGTTAAACTCAATATATATACCTTTCTGTTTTAAAGGAAAATTCATCCACTCTGAAATGGGCAAATTATTAATTTGAGTTTTCTTCGCCGAGTAGTTTTCAATTAATAACCTTTCCCCTGTATTGAATAATGAATAACGTTTCTATGCCTCATATCAAATGATAAATGACATTTATCTGTCCATTCCTTTACATCTTTATATCCTCCCACATGGGCAGTTTGACTGATCCACAAATTGATAATTTTCCGATAACGCTATGTAACAAATTTACTTTTTCTTTTCCTGGGCAGAAAATTTTTTTTTTCCAAATTGCTTACGCCTAAAAAAATTTAAAAAATACCCAATTTTCTCTTCAAACTTCGCTTTCATAACCTGGGTTATAAAATT
Source organism: Carcinoscorpius rotundicauda (assembly GCA_011833715.1). NCBI lineage: Eukaryota > Metazoa > Arthropoda > Merostomata > Xiphosura > Limulidae > Carcinoscorpius > Carcinoscorpius rotundicauda. Next base: position 54,855 of record VWRL01002040.1, on the reverse strand, counting down.
CAGTTTTACCCACTTTGCAGAACATTCTAGATAAATTAAGTACTCATAGAGTATTTTCTCGAACTTAAAAAAAAAATAAGAATTTAAAATTGTTGTTGAATTTACGAGAATTTTCAAGTACCTATTTGAATTTTCTCAAATTTTCCATAGTAATAGATATTCAAGAGACTCACCATTTCAGTTTAGTTGTAACTTTCTAAGCGAACACCTAGATCTATGTGATTTTATCAGAGATTACATCAAGGAGCTACAAGAATTTTCTACGTGTGTGGCCAATTTATCAAGACTAGAGTGAAAAAGTAATCTGACAGCCTTTGTTAAAATATTCGAGGCCTACAAGACATATTTTGACGTGCCTATTGGGAGTGAGGACAAACCCTGGGTACCTCATTTTATCTGCGAGCTTTGCAAATAAATCTCTAGAAGGTAATACGCACAATTTTTGCTTGTTTGAATAGAAAGATTTGATATCATACAAATCAAACCTTTTAAAATTAAAATATCTTTTTTTTTAAATTCCAGAAGTTTAAAAAATATTTTTCACGAACCTCCTACACTAGTTGTGGATGAAAAATTTATTCTTCATCATAAAAATTGCATTTTACTCCTATACCGATGGTACGTAGAAGAAAATTAATGGGAGTCATTAAGATAGTTATTACAAGAATTTGGCGTGAACCTTCTGACCACTCAAAGAATTAGCGTTTTTGCATGAGGGCTTTCCAAACTATATGGCTGGCAAGAATGCTTCTGCTATCCTGTATCTCGACCTTTATGACCCATTGCCCCAGTGCCACACTGCGTTGAGCTCTCTGTACTTCCTCCGCCAGAGGGAAAGCAGCCATTCTCAGAAGAAAGCAGGAAATTAGAGAAAGAAGTAGACGTTGAAGATCCAGATAACAGTTTCAGAGGTGCAGCTGGTGAGAAAAGCTCGTTATTTCAACCAAAGAGACCTCTATGATTTAATCAGAGATCTTGGTCCAATAAAGTCGATTGCTGAGACTATTTGGGGGTAATACGTAAAAGTGATTTACATTTCAATCATAAATCTAGAAAACTACTCACTTCTAAACATTTCTCTATAACTTTAGTATAAATACATGCAAATCTTGATTCACATGTTTTATTCATATCTCATTTAGCGCTATGAGGCTTCATATATTTTTTTAAATATATGCCCCTCGCTAGAAGAGCGGTACGTCTCCGTATTTGCAAAGCAAGATGTAATCTAGCCTGATATAGCTTTGCTATAAGAAAACACTACAGTGAGACATAATGTAAGTGAAAATGTGCAAATTCGCCCGTTTTTACATAGAAAATAGGTTAATTTCTAAATTTCATTATCCAGGTGACAAAAGCAAAGTTTGAAGAGAATAATGACAATTTTCTTTGCTTTTACAAAAGCAATACAAAAATAACAAATACTATCCAGGAACAACATTTGCCTTACATAGTGTGATTCTGAGAAAGATTGCTTGAATGTGATACAACTCAATTCATATACTGTGATGAAAGTTGAGGAAAGCCAAATGATCCACCTTCACTTGTCTCACAACGTTTCATCCTCCCATCGCTTCTCTTCTACTACTAGTTTCAATATTATCTGGAATGTGGTAAAATGATGAATGGGAATTACATCCGTCATCTCTGTCAATCTTGCAACCAAATGACAAAGAATATTGTGATTTCAAATTAGAAACATATTTTAATAATGAAATTTAATACTGGACCCTTCACGTGTTACCCTGCCTCATTCACTATCAACGTATAAGCTGAAAATTCAATCTTCTACTGTCCAATTGAATTTTTACTATGGACATTTTTGTGGTGTCCACTAGACATTGGACAATATATCTGTGCAGCCAAGCCATTTGTTTTTTATTTTACAGGTCACCGGACTTTATCATTCTATTTATTGTTTTAAAATTATATAAAGCATAATTTCTGCAATATAAACTCTAAAATTAGAGATATATTTCAATTTGCTTTTAAACAAAATAAAAACAGTTTTGCTTTATTGTTTATATGAACCCTGTAACCTCAGTTCCTGGTTTCATAAAAACTATAAACCAACAACAATAAAAATCCCCGTATTTTAGTTTTATACCTTTAATTCACTGTTCGGCTGGAGCAGCGAATACGATGTATTGTATATATTGATATCTTAAAGACATTGCAAAACGTCATTTGTGATCAAGACATTGAACAATTTTACCATAATAGTTGTCTTAATATGTCATAGGCAATTTTAATATTTTTCTAATTTTGCAACTATAAATTGTACTAGTTTTGTGTTACGTATTCAAAATTAATTAATTTTAAAACTCATTTAATGGCTGTGTAAAACCATTCTTTATGATACGAAAAGCTTTGTGTTATGAAAGACCCAACAACCATTCAATGAACTTACAAAATGACACAAAAAAACGGAAAGCAATGTCAATGAATCCTCCATACCTTGTTACTACCAGAATACACAGAACAGAGAGCATGAGATGATGAGCTTTCATTTCAAGACTTTGTAGTTTCTTTATTCCTTCTTGTTAAAAATAAGTATAATTAATATTTACAAAAAGGGAAAATAATTACCTATCACAATTTAAGAAATGAAATGTTGGAAAAACGATTGTTCTCAACTTCATGTTAGGATAATTACAGGTCAGATTACTAAATAATTTTGCTTATTTTAGAAGAAAAACGACAATGGACTATCCAATGTATCCATAACGTGCAAACGAGCACGGGATTCACTAAATTTGAACAATAAATATTAATAACTTCAAGATGAGTGTAGGACAGGTGTTTGATAAACAGTATAAAATACCAATAGTCTATTATCTGCTTCAAATGCCCCTCATGATTGAGAAAAGTCCTAATAAGTCAGTAAAGCTCCTTTGTTATCACTAATTACGCTAAGGATCTTATATTCCCAAAACGTATAAAGAAGCTTACCTGTAGTATGCCAACATGGATACCAATAGCCTGCGAGTATTATTGAATTCAATTTAGAAAACTCTTTTGTAAAACAAATTCATTAGCCTTTAATGATTAATTCCTAAATAGCATTCTGGACATGTCTTAGCCCCATAGATACCTCAAATAGATAAGGATATGAAACACATTGACACATCCAATCCACCTGCCAAGGTTGGTTCTGCTATCTTCAAACTTTTAGGAAGAGTTTGAAAGGAAAAAGATATACAAAAGAACGAAGTAATAATACACGGTATTAGTATTTGTTTTTCAAAAATCTTCTAAAACGTTGCTTTGGTGAAAAGTTGCTCATTAAACAATTATAAGTAATAAATTATGTAAATTTTTAACGCTTAATATAAAAAATAAGCATTCAGACTTTGGTAAAGAGTAAATACAGGAAAGGTGGATAAGGTATTCGATTCGTAATCCGAGGGTCGCGAGTTCGAATCCCCGTAATATCAAATATACATGCCATTTCACTCGAAGAAGTGTTATACCGTGATGGTCAATCCCACTATTCGTTGGTAAAAAATGTAGCTCAAGAGTTGGTGGTAGGTGGGAATGACTAGGTGCCTTCCCTTTAATCTTACACTGCTAAACTAGGGACAACAAGCGCAGATCGCCATCGTGTACCTTTTTGTATTGTAAGTGGTTTTGAAGGTTGAAACTGGATATCTGTTATTGCTATTGGATAATTTATTTTATGTCCGTCACATGTAAGTAGATCATTGTAATAAATTATACAAGCTGTTATCCGTGTCTTTCTTTTGCGTTCAGTCCACATAAAAAAGAAACGTAACAATAACGAAGAAAATCACTTAAAGAATGTTAGCAGATGACATGACTTATTTATAATGCATATAGAATAAAACATAAACAGAGGGAAAAGATGAGTCCCCATGATACCAGGAAAAAGAAGGAATAGTTTGTCGAAAACTTCTGGAGACATTTCACCAATTTAGTCTTGCTCTCAAGAATTAAAGTTTGTTTCAGTGACTCTTTTGGTCTATCGATATTAACAAAAATGATTATATTACATTCATCTGGACTATTCTCTTACTAACTCACTGATTTCGACTGCTCTAAGCGCACGCGAAATGTTTGCAAGACGTACACAGTATACATCACACCGGAATTTAACTGCCGGAGATTGATCGTGCTCAACAGAAGATCAGCAGTCAATGAGCAAATAGACATCTTGTTGCTGATTTCGATAATATTTCTCCATGACTCATCTACATTCTATACAAATAATCAACAGGCTTTATCAATTTGTATTAAGTCAAAAGAATAGCACTATTTGTTTTTGTTAGGGACTGATACTGTTTTAGAAGCAGGTGCATTCATTGGGTGCACACACCTATAGTACAAAATAGCTTTCTGGGTATTTCTTATTGCACGTATTGATGTCGTGATTGTAAGTGAAATACTTAAAGTATAACAGCTTGGAGTTACTGATACCCATAGATTTTCTAATTCTCATTAAAATAATTAATCAAATACCATTGAACCTGGCAAAAATATACCAAATACTTTTTGGTTCTCGTACTTAAAAAAAATATTTAATTTAGTGTTTCTTTCATGACACCCCAGTGGCACAGCGGTATTTCTCCAGACTTACAATGTTGGAAACAGCACTCGATACCCGTGGTGCGCAGAGCACAGAAAACCTGTTGTGAATTTGTGCTTAATTTGAAGAAAAAGTTTGTTTTTTTTATTCTTAGTATTGAGATGTTTCCAACATCCTTGTTCTAAGACACCGTTTTGATAACAGGAGCATTAAACACACTTCCTGTCATTTTAAAATGAATGAATTTGCTACACTTTCCGACACTCTGGAAAGTCAGCTACTTCTCAGACATAACCTGATCTTAAAACCCATCGTAACATATAAACTCCATCTCATTTCCCTGACAACACTGATGGTATTATGCATTATTTGTATAACTACGTATCTGAGCATGTAACGAATCATAAACTGTTTGACAGTTATTTTTATATTGTAGTTTAAAAATAAAATCTCCAATTCTATTTACTTGTAGCACCACAAATACAGACGTACACAGACAATGTTACACGCAATTTATTGCTAACACTGACTAATCTGTTAAAGTATTCAAGTATTTAGGAGCTTCAAATAAGATTTTAAATATTTATAACTCATATAGAGTAGAAAACCTCCTTGAAGTTTAACTTTCATTCTTCACGATCACACGTAAACTATTTCTCATGTAATATTTAGTTAAAGTAACTATACACTTATACACAAGTTTAAAGGATTATATCAAGTTAGTCAAATTATCGTACGCTTAAAGTTTGAGCTTACGTAATCATTACTCTAAACAATAATTAATAAATACAACATACGATATACCAAAAATCCTACATATATTCCACCATACCTCAAAAACCTTAAAAAACCTTTCTCTTACAAACGTTGAAACGAACAATTTACACAACCACACGTTTAGTGACAAACGCCTTGCAGCTGCCTATTTTTATAACAAGAATAATATAAGCGCCATCTATCTCAATAACAGTTTCACATTTAGTAAAATAAATATTAAGCAAATATCTGACAATAGTAAACATTTGAGATTATTTACAAAGCCGTTAGATTTTATAAATTAGTTTTTAAAATGTTTTATAACATGAAACAGAAACATTATAAAAGTTATTGCTTACTTATAAATATGTCATTAAAAATACTAAAGGCAGATAATATTTATAACAATATAAATAATGTTTATTTGTTTGTTTTATTTTGTGAATTTCTGCCAAAGCTTTCACCACCCACCGGCCAACTTTTTTACCAGCAAATAGTGGGATTGGCCGTCACATTATAAGTACATTTGATTCACTTTTCAAAAACTTTGAAGCAATTAGAGGAAGTTAGGATATGTTCAAACTTTTTGAATTATGATAAATCTCATCCTTTCTGGGATCAAAAATAATAATCCCGATATGGTCAAGTGGTTAGGGCGTTCGACTCCTAATGTGGGGGTCATGAGTTCAAATCCCCATGACACCAAATATGCTTGTCCTTCCAGCCGTGTGAGCGATAATTGTAAAAATCAACCCCGCTATACGTTGGTGTGACGACTAGAGCAGATAACCCTGGAGTATTATTGCGCGAAATTCAAAACAAACAAATCCAAAGAATGAGGTGTGATGACGTTGCTCTGGTGGGAACATATAAGAAGAGTGAATTGGAGTTTAAGTTCTTTTGTTTTTAGAAAAAAATTAGAAAAACTTTGGAATTAAAATTCTCACGATATTCGAGTCAATATAAAGAAAGTTTGCTTATATAGCCCTTTGTATCTCTTAACTGTGGTGTGGCACAAAAAGTGAAATTGCATAGTGATGCTAAGAATATCATTAGCGTGCAAATGCTACATTTTTAGATGTTGCCTCCAGAGGCGCCACTATATACTAGTGTTTGTAAACTCACAGTAACTCTTCTAAATGTACTACTTTAGTGTTAAGTGCACTATATCTGGGTTACAAAAGATGTTATAGAATAAAACTCATCTCATCTGGAATACAAGTTACTTCCGCAAAAAAAAATCATCTTTTGATGTAATAACATTTCATTAGTTCATTTCCCTATAAAGTTTTATTAATACCTGTGATAAATATGCGAAAAAGACAACAGTGGCACCTCTGGTGGTAATATGTGATATATGAGGTACTATGTGGTATCATACGCATGATATAAAATTTCACTTGTATAATTTTACCCTCCTCTACGAATCTGTTGGTAAGATAATAAATAATGAAATACGACATTTTATCTTCATTATCACCTTTGATATTAAAACAGAAATTAGTTAAATTGATACATTGTTTAAATTATTATTTATTTGTCTAAAAACATTTATTTCATGTCTAGGAAAAGAGAAATGAATAAAAAGTTGTAGTTTATTTTACAAGGTTTATTCAATCAAATAATATTATTATAATGTGTCACAAGTGTCTCTTTCTCAGTGTTGTTGTAACGATAGTGGTTAATAACAGGAATCCCAACAAATGCGCTTAAAACACTAAAAGAACATATGGCTAAAAACTACTTTAGAAAGCAGACGTATTTTTGAAACAGTAGTTAAAACTTTACTTGCCGGTAGTTAAGAGCACCCACACATTGTTACGAAGCACAATAAGTGGTTTCGCTATTGTAGAAAAAATAGCTTTACTAATGTTTCACATCATTTTTAACAATTTTTTGTTTCATAAGTCACAGTAGTGTATTTGCTGTAGGCACGGCTTGGCCAAGCCTGTTACGGCGTTCGACTCCCGGTCGCACCAAATATGGTCATCCTTTTAGCAGTAAGAGCATTATAATGTGTCGGTCAATCTCATTATTTGTTGGTAAAAGAGTAGTTCAAGAGTTGGCGGTGGATGGTGATGACTAGCTGCCTTACCTCTCGTCTTACACAAACGGTTAAATTAGTGACGGTTACCACAGGTAGCCCTCGAGTAGCTTTGTGCGAAATTCAAAAAACAGAAACAAACAAACGTATTTGCTCCTATATCTAGACATGTATGCTTCATGAAATGCTGTGAATATCCGTGAACTGTTTAAAACTTGATTATCCTCATTAAAAAAACTGATTCACGTGGATATTAATACATCATAAATGTGATGTTTTTCTGAGTGACTCATTTGTTTACACGAAACTTAACGTATGAAGCCATCTGGCTCAATAAATTTTAATTTAATGGACATAGTGCGTTATTTTATTCTATGTTTTAGGCTTATTTATTTAACTCAAAAAGGTTAGGTTTCTACAGGTAAAATTTTATACGTGCTTTTTATTAGGTGTTATTTCTTACTCTCTATATACATTTTTGCCCACGATGTCCATTAAGAATTTTAACATACAAGATAATTAAATAATCATACAATTTAAAATCTAGAAACAGAGATCGCAAAGAAGTAAGCAAACAAGGCTGGATATCTAATACTGTCAGTTTGCTCAGAAAATATATTCTATTATGACTCCTGTTTAAAGTTATTTGGATAATATATATTGCAGTGTGGAATTTAAGTGGAATAGTATAAAAAATCTGAGTAATTTTAAGCTTAATTCGATCTACTTAAGTTTTTATGCTGTAAAATTTTCTAAGCACTTCATTCAGTTTCTGCTTTAAAAACAATCTAATGTTTGTGGCATGGGCGTTAGTTAAAAGTTGCATTTTACAATCCATTAATTGAAAACGAAAACGTGAAAGGTACACGATTATTATATTGCTTATAGTTACCTAAATCGCTATTGTTCATCGTTACTCGGGTTTGATTTTTCTATATTGATTTTTGCGTATATATTTTAGCAAGTTTTTAACTATAAAAGCATGGCATGGTATATTTTCTCTGATATAGTGAATTTGTATTTATCATTTATTAACATTGCATGTAGCAATATTCAACATATATTTGCTGTTCCTGGATAATTGGTTTTAAAATAACAGTTGTAAATGTTGTTCATAATTGGGATTTGTAATAAGTATTTTCTGTTGTCTAATTTACATGCAATATTGATATCGCTCGATTCTAGCAAACACTTATGCACAGCTGTTTAAGAACATAAGTGTCATGCAGACCTAAGGAGACAAGAATGAAAATGGCTGTTTTCGTAATGGATTAAACTGTGTTTTACTACCTCAGATAAGATGAGTGAGATTGTTTTGTTACTGCTCACCTTTTGTTACATGTGACACTGATTAAAGTCGATCTTTAAATTTTGATAATATAATCCTTGCCTTCAAGTTGTCTTTTAAGAATAAGTTTATATTTGTCTATAGTAGTTGCATTGTTAATTATAGTTAATTTGGTAATGTAAGACAAGAGAGAAGGCAGCTAGTCATCACCAGCTACCGGCAACATTGGGCTACTATTTTACCAACGAACAGTGGGATTGAGCGTGGAATTATAACGTCCCCACGGCTATAATGACGAGCATGTGTAATGTGAAGGCGATTTAAAACCGCGATCCTCAGATTACGAGAAGAATTCTTTAACCACCTGGTTATGCCGAGGAAATATGGGACTAAAAATTATATTTCATGTGGAAATGGAATAACAGTAGAGATTTGTATGTTGAGAAAATAATGTAAACACTATTTTCAGTAATTTTGTTTATTCTTTTGAACTGTGATGGTCAATCCAACTTTTCGTTGGTAAAAGAGTAGCCCAAGAGTTGGCTGTGGGTGGTGATGACTAGCTGCCTTCCCTCTAGTCTTACACTGCTAAATTTGAGACGACTAGCACAGATAGCCCTCGAGTAGCTTTGTGTGAAATTCCAAAAAGAAATAAACTTTCGAACTACTTGCTGTAAGTTTGAATAATATAATATTTACATCTTGATTTAACTTCTTTCTTTTTTTTTCCCTACAGTGTTCATTAGTTTTATCGGAGTGATAATGGAAATTTGAATCTCGTGAAAATATTATAGATAATATTTCCACTCTGTTGGTTTACTTTTTGGAGTCCCTATTTGTAGGCTACAAAAATTGAATCTTTGCATTTTGATTCATTTTGTGGCTGTACTTTTCGTGACGATCTTTATTACAAATTAATAGTTTTAGTGGTTACGCTGTAACAAACGTGTGTTCTTCTCATTGGTGGGATTTTGGCCTAATAAGCCAGCTTTAACCCCTTTCAGGTCAAAAATCCATGTAAGTATCCTCATAAGCATTATTGTACTTGCATTTAACGTTTTAAATGTTTGGTTATGAAATGTCTTTCAATTAAACGAACAGTTCGGTATATTCAGTCAACATATTTTTTTGCCAATAGAAAAAACATTTTTTGTATGAAAATCTCTTTTTGAAATGTTATCATATTGGTCCAAAACTTGTGTGGGTTTTATAGTCCAGTAACAGGTGTCTTTATTCCATATATATTTCTAAAATAAATATCAATCAAATATATGTATTGAGTTCTACTTCAATCATGCATGTAGTAGCGATCAAGTTCACATTGCAGATCGTTTGTTGTTTTTTCTTTGACAGTTTTTCTGAACGTAATTTATGAATTATGAAACAGTTTATTGGCTATGGGTTGTATAATTATGTATAAAATTTGGCGGTGTACTGCGAGGGACTTTATATACTTTAGTAATTATTGAGTTTTGTATTGATTGCATTTCTTTTATTTTTATAGGTGCTATGTTTACCAATGCTGGGCCTGGTTATTCTGGGATTGTTCTTGTATATGTTTCGTAGATATTTATTGAAATGTCTAATGAAGATGGACTTCTTGAATAATTTGACTATCGAAGTTTTTGTTAGTATATTATTTGTATGTTTCACTCACGGTAGGTTCGTATCAAAAACTGAGCTTATGATAATCATAACATCAGTATGATTCTGTTGAGGACATTATTAATTGTGTTACATAAAGTTTTATGTAAATTGAACGACAAATAAACTTTTTATAATCAAAGAACCAAACATAGGAAAGAAAGAGAGTATTCGTGCGTCTACTTTAATGGTCAGTTGTGCAGCCTTTCAGGTGAATTACTTCGAGCAATCTCTCTTCACAGCCCTTTATGATCGTTTGACAGTACTCGACTGGTATTTTCTTCCATTCTTCTTTAGAGAAGGCCTCCAACTCTTGCAAGTTTTATGGATAACGCTGATTAATTCTGGTTTTTAGCTCTTGCCAAACGTTTTCAATTGGTTGAGATCAGGTGACTGCAATGGTCGCTCCAGAAAGCTTATATGGTACCTCTGAAACCAAGATTTTACATATTTCGATGTGTACTGAGGGTCATAGTCATGGTGGAAGATCCCATATGAAAGTTCTAAGCATCATTCTTGATATAAGTGCCTAATATATAAACGTACTCATTTTTTCATGATTTCTTTGACCCGGTGAAGGCTGCCTACACCAAAAGAGCTGAAGGAACTCCATAGCATGATCGAGTCACCTCGTGTTTTACTGTATGGACAGTGTTCTTTAGAAGATTTCGTTCCCTTTTCTTACAGAAAATATTGCAAACATCATTGTGGTCGAAAAGCTCAATGTTAGTCTTGTCTGACCAAAGAATACTCTTCCAACAGGTAAAGGGTTTATCTACATGCTTTCTTTCATACCTCAATCATGCTTCTAAATGAACAGGCTTTAAATATGGAGTTCTATGAGGACGGCTTGCTTTTTATATAGAATACGGTAACATATTTGTAACTGTAGAGGTGCTTACTTTAACCCCAGTTTCCCTTACCAGTTTCTTTATGTTATTTCGTGTTAAACGAGTGTTTCTACTAACTTCTCTGAGAACCTTCCTCTTTGTTCTCTGTGAAATTTTGGTAGGGCGTCCAGAACAAGGGAGGTTAGTAGTTGATCTTGTAAACTTAAACTTAGCAATTATGCTTTGAACAGAAGATTTCGGCACATTAGATTTTGTAGCAATCTCGTAACACGACATAAAAAATGTTGTATTTTACAATAATTCGGTTTTTGAATCACTGGAGAGTTGTTTTTTGTTTGCCATAACGACCAAGCAGGTAATGATGATGACAGCGTTAAATACCTGAAAGTAAATGTTTTGCTGGCTAAACTATAATAATTATGAACCCAGTTTTTGGCTCTGAAATGGTATAATGTAGTTTATTCGCAAAACTAAACAAACGTTTTACGGGAATATCAGTTTTTTCACACGTTCTGAAATTTACCAACCCTTTCTGTTCCTTCTATTTTTGATTATTTGTTTATAAGCACTTTATTTGTCTTTTAATTTACAAAAAAAACATTTATGTAAATGTGTGTTAGTATAATATTTATGGTATATTATACTTCTATTCGCCTACTTGTGATATTTTTTAAGTTATGAGTAAAGAAATCACTCGTGTCGCAGGAATACGAACACTTTCTGTTGTAACTGTATGCCTGTTTGGGCTTCCACAAGAATGTTTTTGATTTTCTCTTTATTTGTTGTACTGTTTCATCTGACTTTATTTTGTTGTTGTGAAATTTTCTTCTTCCGGTTTGTCACGCGTGTTCTTGACTTCTGTGACGTAGGTGTTTGTTTATTAAGCTACAGTGTTTGTAGTAGTGTCTTTGTTTTTTCTCATGGGCGACGTTGTTTCCAAGTTTAGAAACCTTCTGACCTCAACATATTATTAAAACAATATCCTTCGGATGCAATTAAAAAGGTCAGAAAACAATACAACACCAGGAGCAAGGTCACAATGGACGTGCACTACCACCTAGACACAGACAGCATATAGTAGACACTGACATAACAAGAAATCAATTTTACCGAAGTAAAGAGAATTATACCAAATGTAGCAACATCCTCACCAACGAAGTAAAAGTAGAAAAATAATAATGCACGAGGCATTAACAAAATTAATTAATAATGGTATCAGTATGTGCTACAAACAAACCAAGACATCATTCATAGTGATAACCCAACATTACCACTGTCAAAATTTCGGGCACATCTCGAAAGCTTATCAGAGAGCAAAGCTTACTATATGTAAGATTTAAGGAGAATAACCACATTTCATAACGTAAGAATAGCATCATGAACCCAAATGCTGCAAATGTGGCAAACAACACACAACAACCTGTAACGGATGCCGAAATTATAAAACAAATTTGTGTTTTATGGAATGTATATGGCATTTGAATGACTCACAATTTTGAAGTAAAAACAACACAGTTATTATGGGCTCATAAAGTGAAGAACTTAGCTGACGATTATTATTCCTGCATGTGTTTAAACAATAAACCTATTTTGAATGTAAACTGTAAGTTGTTAAAAAAGACAAAGATTATATTTACACTTCCACAACAACCAATTGTATTATTGAAACAAGCCTGGTTGGAGGAGGACATATTACGTGTTATTCGACAAATAATATGACTTTAGTTTTATTATTAAACCTTTTTTATCAGTGAAGTCTGTCCATAATTATAAATATATAAGATGTCCGTGAAGAGGGCGTGTTCTTTGCTAAATCCTTTTATTAAATCGTTTTATTTATACGTTTAATTAAAATCTTTTTCAAACTCTTAGGTCATAGAGCATCTTTCCATACATAATATTATTTGAAGTCAAAGGTGTTTAAGTTTGATATATAACATAGACATTGCATAATTTACTTATCATCTTCAAAGTACATTCTTTAACGATTGTGATAACAAATGTGAGAAAGTTAAAATGTACCTGAAAGAAAGTGACGTTCAAAACACAGTTCAATATACATAATTTTAGTTTAAAGACGTATTGATGTAATCTAGAAATTCAAGTTAATGAAAAAACGAACGTTTTTTTTAAAAACAAAATGTTTATGAATATTGAAAGAGGACATGTAAGTTTCCTGTGTGGAAAGTTATTTGGTTTTCAAATAATAACGACAAATATATAGAATCATTCAGGATATTTATTTCTGCACTCGTTTTTAATTAAAGTCACATCGAATTCTATACCTGTCAAGAAATGTAAACTATTTGAAATTGTATGTCCTCATTCACTTTTGTTCTGTATTGTGAATCAACTCACCAGGAATTAAAACTTGGTGATAAAACCAGAATGCTGTTAAAAAATTCAGAATAATTTATTTACCCCACCACATGACCTGAAAGTAGAAAATAAAATGTTGGATCAAAATCAGCATTTTGAGAAACACAAATTGTAAAGTATACTGATATGTTACTCTTTGTAATTGGGTCGTAACATTTACATATATTATTATTATTACATATATGTACATATACACCTGAAAATACAAGAGCTATGTGGTCTCAGAAACACAAATAGTGGATCTGTTTTCTTTCAATGCAGTTATGAAAGTAAGTAAATAAAAGCTCTTTCTCTATTTAACTTAGATTCTCAAATTACATTTACTTAAAGAAATATGTGCACCAAGTCAAGTACTAAATAAATACGAGACTTAATAGTAACACGTATATGGCTATACTTGCTTCAGTTTTATTGTATTTTTTAAGCAACAGCTGGTAAAGACGAAAGCCACTGGTCCCTGGACTCTTTGTTTCTACTGGTTCTGTCGTTTAAATGCGATGGTAGAAATGGAAAATTGTCGAATGACTTAAAATTACACAAAGTGAAACAAGTACTTATGTGTAATGAAATAATGTAATATTAAAATGTGTAATATGAAACATATTCTTACCTTCTTACAAACAGGACAACAACCACATTCATCCAAAGTAATTTGACCACTTGGACAGGACTTTGGAGGAATGTAGAGACAGAATCTTGCTGCACAATTTCCACACGGGGTCGGAAAGTACTGTAGACATTCAGTTTTCCACCTGTACAAAGCAAATTCGCTTTTAACATTCACACACTGAGCAAAGCATCATTAAAATTATCAAAGTGCAACTAGAAACTTGAATAATTGCTTACATGATCAATCTGGTAACACAATACAGTATTTATAATGAATTATTTGATTTATTGTAGCTTTATTTCTCAAACAGTTGCACTGGAATTTTATTTGAAATCAATACACGAATAACTTCACTTATTTGTAAAATATGCAGTCCAAAGATTCTGAATGCTTTGCTATTTTAATAAATCAAATATGTTTCAAAATTTCATCTAATTATATTTTGTCTCAATTATTGTGGTAAAATAAGCGTTTAAAACAATATAATATATTAAAAACTCTTACACAATACCGAGTAGTCTGGCTTTCAAATTAAAATCACCTGATGGAAATAATTTATATTTAAGGATTTTTCAGAAGGGTTGTTAAGTAGTCTGTAAAGTAATTTGATGTTCAAAATAATTCAAGCCCTCACCACTATTTACATGGTCAACGACATAGAGAATGCTATGAAAAAGATGACTGCACGAAACTTCATTTTGTGAACTCGAAGTTGCTTAAGAAATTCTTGTCAGAATAGGCGTTTCTTAAGATTTTTTCAGTACAAAATTTATAATTATTCTGCAATGGGGTAAACCATTCTGCGAAGAAAACCTTTGATCAGAAAAAACAATAGTTTTGAAATACAAAATTAGTAGTTTTAACGAACAGCTTGAACACTTTTTGTGTTATGATGTGAGTGAATTAACGCCAGACCGTTTTATAAGTTCGCTGCTGACTGAGCTTTTATAAATAAGTATAAATACGTCCATTTCTGGAAAGGAGGCATAAACAAGTATCCTTATCTACAACATAAACAATGAAGGTCAACTAGTGAGGCATGACCTTCCAACAACAGATCGTAGAATTATTAGTTGATACTACAGTGTATCTTCAATAGTCAATCTAAGTCTTACTAAGTTTATGAACTTTATGTTATTGAAGCTGTTCATACATTTTTCGCAGTTGTGCATTGATGGCATTCAATGCATGAAAACCAAAATTTATTTAAGAACACATGCAAAATATTATGACATTTTCCCACCTGGTGGCGACTTAAAATAAATCAATGTTTAACTAAACGCGTTTATTAAAATATAAACCCTGCTTAAACAAATTGTATGCAGTATTATTATATCATTTGAATTCACAATTGAATAATTGTTTTTTTGTAATAGAGTTACTAAAACTGTCCATCTTTTTTTTATAACAGCTGACAAAAGGGAAGACAATTGGCCTGAAGCGACAACCGCCAACTGATAAGCTATTATTTCTAATAAAGACAAATAGCAGAACTTAATTCATGCAGCTGAAAGAGGAAAATTGTTGGTGCCTAACTTCGATCCCCAAATCACAAGGCCATAACTGCCAAGCCATGCCAGGAAACAACTGAATGCAATGTTTGTTGAAAATTAACATTTAATTATGTCATACTAGTGCAGAATACAATAGAGCATGAATATTATCATATTTACTTTGACGTTAATTAATCTTATTCATTGATTGGCTTTATGGTTTCGTGTTATTGCAAACAGTTTAAGTAAGTAACTTTTATTAATTAAAAAACGATTATAGTTAGCTTATTAAATGACGTATTTACAATAACTTTTTAATACATATTGGCGTGTCTGATAGTATGCTCGTAATCTGACGGTTACAGGCTCGAATCCCCGTCATGAAGTAACTTTAAAATACAATGAACTAGAAATTATAGGATAATTCTGTTTAACTTACTGTAGAAATATTTCCTTGCATCACGAGATATAAACTATTCATTTTTACAACTTTTTAAAATGCAAAGAACAATGAATTTTAATTTAGGAAGCTAGATCACCAAATTATTAATAACTTCTGTTTAATTGAACAATTACGCGATCATGAAATAATTAGTAACAAAAATATCGATCACCTAGAAGATATTAACATAACACTTGTTTGACTGAGCGCTAGTCGTTCATCAAGTGGTTAATTTCACCAAGATCCATCACTTAGATGTCTGATTGCTTTTACAATTAATCCCCAAGAAGTTTTCTTAACAAGATAGTGACGGGCCTACTTCTTAATATGATCAAACCAGGAGCTAAAATCGAGCAAATCGTCTTTTTATGTAACGCTAAATTTAATAATATTTATACTTGACGTGTAGTCTTCCCTCTAGTCTTACAATGCTAAATTAGAGACGGCTAGCACAGATAGCCCTCGAGTTGCTTTGTGCGAAATTCCAAAACAAATGGGCCTGGCATGCCCGAGCGCGTTAAGGCGTGCGCTCGTAATCCGAGGGTCGCGCTAAAACATGCTCGCCCTCCCAGCCGTGGGGGTGTATAATGTTGCGGTCAATCCCACTTTTCGTTGGTAAAAGAGTAGCCCAAGAGTTGGCGGTGGGTGGTGATGACTAGCTGCCTTCCCTCTAGTCTTACACTGCTAAATTAGGGACGGCTAGCACAGATAGCCCTCGAGTAGCTTTGTGCGAAATTCCAAAACAAAAAACAAAAATCCAAAACAAACAAACTAGCAAGACTGAAACAAGCCTACGTGAAAAACTAAAAATCGTGCGCTTCTACAAGTGCTAAAATAATATTTAAGATAAATATATTCTTCATGACGCATTATTATTAAGTTTTTTTATATTCTTATTACTACATTATTTATTCAGCTCTTTGATTCCTAGTAAATCAGTTATAAACCTACGAACTTATAATGCTAAAAATCGAGTTTCGATAGCGGTGGTGAGAAAAGTTTAGATATCTTGGGTATGAAGCATTTTACTTAACTACGAAAATCAAAATTCACTTCATCCTGTTCTTTAACCCTAAAAAAGGAAAAATATTTTCAGAATGTACTAGAACGTCGTATCTAATTATGCCCGTTACAAATCTTGTGGCCCGAAATGGCCGGGTGAGTTGAGGCGTTCGGCTCGTAATCTGAGGTTTGCGAGTTCAAATTGCCGTCGCACCCAACATGTTCATCCTTTCAGCCGTGGGGCGTTATAATGTGGTTTCAATCCCACTATTCGTTGGTAAAAGAGTAGCCCAAGAGTTGGCGGTGGGTGGTGATGACTTGCTACCTTCCTTCTAGTCTTACACTACTAAAAAAACAAACAATACAAAAGTTCTAATTTCACGTTTATGTATAAACATCAGTTGGGTAATATAAAAACCAACCATACACTAGATATCCTACATTTGTTAGAAAAGCGTCACTGAATAAATAATATAATGTAAAATATTTTAGCCTAATACCAATATATTTCTATTAAAATATTATTGTAACCATGCTATGCCAGCTTTCAAAAGGTCCTCACATTGTAACAACAAATTTTAACGTTAGAAATAACACAATATTTACATTTGAAAATATTGTTGAAAATTACATTTTCGCGAGTACTTAACCACAGATTGTACGTATATCTCAATTCGTTGTAAGAAAGCGTATTTTGCTCCGTATTTTAACTTTATAACAAGAATAAATATTAAGTCATAAAATCTAAGTGATAAACTATCCTTCTTGTTGAACTATTTATGTGTGAAACGTATCTTTTCTTCACTTCTGTGTTAGGGATTTAGATCTTAACGTTGTAGTTGAAGCTTAGTAAGCAAAACTCTAATTCGACTAATGGCTAGTATGTTGTTATGCTTTTGTTGCGAGACATGATTCCTTTTATTCACAAACATCCGTGAAAGCGGATCGTCTAGGTCAGAAGGTTAAAGTACTCGATTCACAGTATGAGAATCGAGAGTTCGAATCCCCGTCACACCAAATGTTCTTTCCCTATTAGCCGTGATTACGTTATAATGTGACGGTTAATCCGCGCACCTTTTAATTTCAATGAATGATTTGTCTAAAGAATCAAACATTTTAAGTTTAATATTCTAAATTATATCAATAGTTCTTTGAATAAAAGTAATAAACTGTAAATTATACTTTAAATGTAACTCCGTATTATGTATGTTTTATCTCTTTCTTCAGAATAAAGGTTAATTGGACGAAACATTTGTATTTATCAATGATTAATGAGTATCTGTATTGTGGATAACTGACGTGTTGAATATTTGTTATATAAACGAAATTTATAGATTTTTAAAGAAATTTAGATTTTGATTGCAACAATCAAAACAATTATTTTTGTTCCTGCCAGACCTTTCAATTTTACTACGAATGAATTCAACATTTTATTGTTTAATATTTTACTTATTTTATTCATTTCAAAGATATAGTACAACATGACTGCGAGACCTTTAATATCCAATTGATAATGTGGAAGAAATACTAATGTATTGGTTTTATTTTATAAATTGCACTCTTATTTCTCTGTTAAAACATCTTAGCAGTAAATTCTCTTTACAAAATCAATTTAGGAGAAGAACAAGAATTTGGAGAAAAGCAAAATGTTCTTGGAGAATCACATGAACAATGAAATTTTCGAAATGTTTATTTTTCTTATTATCTCTTGTGTATAGAAACAAGGAAAAATCTTCAATAGTCACGACACTTGTAAATATTTCAGGTAGGATTTTAGTAAAATAAATTGAGACCTTGGGCATTTAGATAATGAGCCTAAAATCTGAAATTAGTTCTTGAATCAATCATAAAATGAATGAGGTATCAGAAAAAAGTTATCCTTGAAAAAACACAAACATACACACGCAAGTAAAAAAAAAACTTGGCCATTCTATGTGTCACGAATAAAACAAAAACTTTTTATTATTTATCTACAAAACGTTCGCTAGTTCTTTAATATATATCTTCCTTATGAAAGTTCTTAATATATCTCTTCCTTACGAAACTTATCGATAACTTTACTTGTTGCTCTGATGCTATTAAATTAAATGATTCAAATGTTTGTTGCAAAACGCACAAAAATTTAGAATGTATTTGTTGTCTAAGATAGTTTACAGTCAGACACTTTGAATCTGATATTTATTTTTTTAAAAATAAAATCTTCCATATTACTCGCATTTAACAAAGAAATTATTCCAATTAAAATCTTTAGGTTAATAAAATTATGATGTAGTGTGTATAAGTTTTAATTCTAACGTATGTAATAATTTTATGAAAAGTAAAATTACTCAATGAACTGAAAAATCAAACTGCATTATTTTAAATGTATAAATGAAGAAGTTTATCGGGTTCTCTTCAAAGAAAATATTTATCTTAACGACGTTCATTAAATATTTAAAGTAAGTTTCACCAAAAAAAACAGTTCAATTAGACACCAGTTTTAATACGCTACCAGTATTTATCAAACATTAAATAAATTATACAGAGGTCGATATGTGATAATCAGATATGAAATTCTTATCAACAAAGAACCCGTCCAAGTTTTTCCTCCATCATTTAAAAGATTAAGTTAACTTAAATATAAAGAACAGAGTGCTAGAAAACCCCAAATTATTAGTGTTTATAGTTTATGTTCAAAAAAAAAAAATTTTTCTACTGGGTTAAATATTTTGAAATCTCTTTTGTCACAAATTGTTTCCAAAGACTAAAATAAGTTTATATTGCGTTTATTAATGAGTGATAGAACATCAGAGCTTGTTTAACAGCGTTGCCATAAATGTAAAACGGGAATGATAAATTATGGACATCTTTTCAAAAGTGAATTACAATTGAGGTACAAAAATAAGGTGGTGTACAGTCTCTCGCACAATAAAAATAATGCTGTTTGCTTAAATCTACACATAATTTTTGTTATTGTTACGTATTTTTTTATGTTTTATGTTTTTCGTAGACTAAACGCAACAGAAAAACAGAGATATCAGCTTGTATAATTTATTACACTAAACTATTAACAAATATAACAGATATAACATAAATTATATAATAACAGCGACAGATATTAAGTTACAACGTTCGAAATTAATACAAAACCAAATAATACTAATTTCAAACTTCAAAATTAATTACAATACAAAACGGTACTGGCCTGTATCTAATATCATGATCGAAATTGAAAGTCTCAAATTACAGTCTTGGGTATGAATTTGGTCCCACGAAGAAATTCCGAAGCCTAAATGAAGAAGTTCAGAAACAGTTCACAGTTCAAAAATTCGACGAAGTTTCTTTCACGATGCCTTGGATGAACGTCACAAATTCGCCGACTTTGAGCACAAGCAGTAATTCAGATGAATCGTAGTTATTGACGAAATAAAATCACAGCTTCCGCAGATCTAACTTCAGTCACAAATCCAAGTTGAATAATCACAGCAAACACTTAATCTTTCTCAAATAACTGACTCTCTTTTTTTGAAATAAAACTAATGTCTGACTCTGTTTTTCTTTCGCATCTTTGTCTGTTTTTGTATTGTAGGCCTAGACTCCTCGAAACACCGCGAAATTTCTACAGATCTCCAGAACAATCCGCGCATGTTCGTTCTTGCACCAGACTAAACGTCTAGACACGAAGTCGCCAGCACTTCATTTACAAACATATGATTGGTCTACTTAATTCAAGAAAATTCTAAATGTTACCCTAAATAAATAAAACATATTTTATTAATTTAAACTTGGAAACAGTAATATAACATGGAAATACGATTAATAGAAATGAAGATTTAAACACAACACGACATGTTGTCGTTTACAAAATATTTACACGACATTTACATAACAGTTATTATATAAAAACTTTAGATGACCATAGTTTAATAGTATACATTGGTTCCGTTTTTAAGGAGAAGGTGTTATCAATGGTGATACTGTATTAATTTCTGTTATACATTTGTAAATTATCAAAACATCTTCTAATGTTAGCATAACGATATTTCATTAATATAACTATAAATGACTTCTTTGAAACAATGTTTTAGATTTTGTACTTTATTTTGCTGTTACTTTTAATACTGAAATACTCATTACTGAATGGAATTATGTATATTATTTTGTAGCTTAGGCGAGTGAGGCCAGTGGATAGCGTGATAAACTGTGGGCTTGTCAGTTATGTGTTTGTGTCCCATTACCAAAAAAAAAATTCGGGTTCCACTCTCTTTATTCGTCGAATGTTTCATTTTGTGTGGGTCAAGAGTTATTCAAGTATTCGAGATGTATTTTGCTGATTAATTACTTTGTTTCTAATCTATCAGGTTCAAAACTAAGCACAGCTTGGGTCACAAGCTCATGAGCAGCTTTGTATAAATATCGTAAAATAAAATAAGATTTCGTTTGAAATTTTAATAAAGTAACTCAAGTAAAAATTCTAGTTAAATTATAACTCGCCGACAATTTGCCGAACTCGGGATAGATGTTTGAAACTGAAGAAAAAAACAAACTTGAGTGATTACTTGGGACTTGATAGACTATGGAAACTACTGCGAATAGAATAAGCTAAAATAACAAAAAAACTTATTTTTCACAATATTGTTCAATTCATTAAATAATTACTGATGTTATTTTGAAGATAATTCGTATTTTTGAAGCAAGCAATGAAATATTCTTAATTAAGTTAGTATAATGTTCATCTATAGAAGAACTATTTAGAGATTTAAATGTATTGCTTTCAGACTTGTTAATAACTAAACACAACATACTTTTGAATCTGAAAACGCCTGGTATGGCTATTGATACTTTTACTAATGAGGCAGGGAACAACGTTTCGATCCTTCTTTGTCATCTTCAGGTTAACAAATAACACTTATGTATGAAATATAACTTTGCAAGAACGATGATTTACTGGCATGTTGCTACTTTATATGATTGGTTAAAAAGTGAAACTGTTAGCCTATAAAAATATTTTCTTTCAAGAAAATGAATTCTCTGAGAGTTTGATATTTAATAAGGGAATTCATAAATTGTGTAAACTAGCGAGTACATTTCTGAGAGTTGGAATAATTCGTGATGATGAGAAACCCACCTGAAGTAAAAATTATCTCAAAACGGGTGATATTGGAATTAATACTTTTACGAATGAAGCACAGAACAACGTTTCGAGCTTCTTAGGTCATATTTAGGCTAACAAAAAGAGAGTTTGCAACTTACCGTAGCCTTAGTTTTGGTTTCAGTGATTTTATATGTAAAGATTTTTTGATTTTGTGATTGTTTATATTTGTTTCTCTACTTGGTATCAGCTAGTTTTGTATCTATATGTTGTGTTTATTTAATTTGTAGTGGTCAAAAACGTTTGAAAATGTTTTTTGTTCTTTGAATCTGGTTTCCATTTTTCTGCTTGTTTCTCCAATAGAGAAGTCATGGCAGTTGTTGCATTGTATTTTATAATTAAGGTTGGTGTTGTGTTTGTCATCGTAGTTTTTAGATTGCATGGATTTTAGTTTCAACCTGTTTTTTTATTAAATATAGTGTTTACTGAAATGTTGTATTTTGTTAAGTTTTTCCAGATATTTGTTATTTTTTCGCTGATGTCGAAAATATATGGTGTGCAGCAGTGTAAAGTTTTGTTGTTTATTGTATCTTTGGATTAAATATAGTTTGTTTATCGTTAAATGTGTTATTGATTTAGGTGTATGCGTAGAAATTTTTATGGTTTTGGAGGAAATTGTTGATGTTGTTGAAGTGTTGTTTTATTTTATTGGTTTCATTGTAAATTTGATCGAGTGAACATAGTTTTGCGACTGTTTTTAATTGGTTTTTAAATGTGTTAAGTTTTTGTTTTAATTTATGTGCTGAGTAATAAAGTATGTATAGTCCAGAGTGGGTAATTTCTTTTGTGGATTTCTGTTTCGGTTCCAGTCACCTTGAGGTTGAAAAATAACTATTTGGTTGTTTTTTTTGTGATCACAGGTAAATTTAATGTTGAGGTGTGTCGAGTTAATGTGATTGAAAACCTAAGTGTCTATTTTATAGATATGAATACTGAAATTGTATCATCAACATACCTGTACCACCATAGTGATGGATGTAAGGCTAAGTTGATCGTTTGAAACTCAATATATGCCATGAATGTTTAGTAGGGCAACAATATTGGTCATAAGGGAAATCACGTTTGTAAGGCTTGGGGTTCCCGATTAATTGTGGTATTCGTGACTCGGTCCATCGTCGGTAAGAATAAGGGTTTTCTGAGATTTTTTTTTCATTTGTAGTAGCATTTCGTTGAATAAGTTTCATACGTTTTTGTTGGATTTGTGTGTATTAGTTTAGATTTGTTTGTTACAGTTAAAATGGTATTCATTTTTGAAGGTATTCATTTGTTTTCATCATAACTATAGCATTATTTGTATTTGCTTTTATAATTTTCATATTGTCGTCTTGTTTTAGGTTTTTTACAGAATTCATATCTTTTTGTGTGAGGTTGTTTTCTATGTTGTTTTCTGTAAAATAATGTTGATGATTTTCCGCGAAAATTCTTTGAAAAAGTTGTTTGACATGATGTTTTGAGGTATTTCGGGGAAATAGATCTTTCAAGGTCAACCCTGGAAGCTAGAACCTAGATTTCCACGAAATTCAAAACCACATAATCATGTTCAAACATGCATTGTATGAGTCATGTCTGATAAAAGACATGTTTTGTACGTTGTGTCACTCTTATGTAATCTATTACCTGTCACAGCGGCCTAGCAAGGTGCTCCGGAGAGTAAAACTTGGTTTTATGTCCATGTAATATCCATGACAATAAAAAACGGTGACACCCTCTCTGGCATCATCTTTTGGATGCTAATTTGTCAACTTAACCCTGATAGAGGCCTGAGTAAATGAGGGTTGCTCCAACCCTCATGTAGTAATTATTTTTATACTAAACAGTTCACATCAACAAACAAAAGGAAAGAGAAACAGATCAAGTGGACCTGACCCTCCTGAGTGTAC
The DNA here is from genome assembly GCA_011833715.1 of Carcinoscorpius rotundicauda. Taxonomy (NCBI): domain Eukaryota; kingdom Metazoa; phylum Arthropoda; class Merostomata; order Xiphosura; family Limulidae; genus Carcinoscorpius; species Carcinoscorpius rotundicauda. The sequence continues at coordinate 30,789 of VWRL01002040.1, read as the reverse complement.
ACATACACTGCTGGCTAAAATCTTCAATCCAATGAACTTAAGGAAAAATATGCATTTTGCTTTGTTTTACTCAACCACTAATTTGAGTAGAGCTTCGAAATATGAAAATAAGAAAAGCAAATATAAAAATAAAGCTTTTATAGCATTTAATATGGAAAATGTGAAAAATATGAAATAAGCCTAAATACCATCTGGTCAAAAGTTTAAGACCATACTGAAACAAATCGTTAATCGGTAAAGTAAACGTAACGAAATTTAGTGATTTGTGTTCAAGCATTAGCGTTGTCAGCATCTTCCACTGACATCTCCTGTGTTACATTGGATAAGAACATTTCAAAAGCTAAAAGTTGAAAGAGTTTTAACGTGGCAGAATTGTCGAGCTGCAAGGTCTCTCTCAGCGTACTATCGCTGGTGAGATTGGACGTTGTAAAATTGCTGTTGGAAAGTTATTTAAAGACCCTGAGGGACACGAAACTAGAATTTTAAGTGGTCGGCCCAAGAAAATTTTGCTGGCGTTGAGCAAGAGGATTTGACATGTTGTCCGGCAAGACACCGGTCAATTGTCGAATCAGGATAAGTCCCTTTCGGACGCAACATGCACCTCAAGAACAGTAAAACTGAATCTACGAGAGAAAGGCTTTAAAAACCGTAAACGTTTTCAAATACCACACTTTTTTCCACACAACGAAACAGCTCGGTTAAACTCTGATGAGTTGCACCGAATATAGAGCGTAAGAAAGTGGACGAAGGTTTTGTTCTCTGATGAGACAAAATTTAACCTGGATAGTCCAGATGGCTTCAAACGTTACTAGCACGATAAGGATATCCCACCGGTGACATTTGTTACACGACGCAGTGGAGGAGGTTACATCATAACGTGAATCTTTTGGCCCATCTAGCGTTTTTGCTCGAACTGAACCTTATTAAAAATGTATGGGGTGAATGGTAAGAATAGTTTATGGAAGTGAACATCAATTCTAAACATTACATGATCTTCGTGAAGCTATCTGCACCATTTGGAATAACATTCCAGCCAGTCTTCTGGAAACGCTTATATAGACAATATCGAAGCAAATGTTTACCATTATTCGCAAGGATGGCCGTGCAACTCATGACTGAGACCTCTTGTTGGACATTTCCTACCCAGTTTAGGACTTTTTATTGGTATCGTCTTAAACTTTTATTTACCAGTGCGTGTTTTTAAGCTAATTTCATTGTGTTAACATTGTTCCTTTTAAATGCTAAAAGTTTTTTTTTTATTTTCCATCTTCTTACTTTTATCTTTTGAATCTTTACTCAAATAAGTTTAGCAACGCAAAATGCAGAGTTTTTCTTTATGTTCATTGGCCTTAAGATTTTGGCCAGCAGTGTACATACCCAAACAACGAGAGATGGAGAGCTTGTATTCTATAACTGCGTTAAATATGTGAGCATTCCTTAAAATTCTAGATGTAGGTTGTTTGTGTCAACAATTTTTTTTTTAAATGTGAAGTTTAAAAGTTATGTTTTTGTTTATATGAACAATCAAATGTCTATCACAGTCTTGGAATGATTGTAAAATATGTATAATAATCTTGCGACCTCAAGAACCTCTATTCCGTTCAGGCAGCAGAATTACTTGGGATAAAGGCGGCTGTTGTGAAGTTTGTGAGAATGTTTGATCTTTGTACTCGTAAGACTTGTTTAATTAATATTATTTGATCATATAAAATTAAAAGTTATAGAATATTTAATGCTCCACAATTTTCTCACTAGTTGTAAAGTTCACAGTAAATAATTTTAATATTTAATATTTGTTTCTCAACAAAACGGTAAATGTTAAAATAAATTTAGCTGCAAAGATATTTGTATTAATTACGACATTTATTAAGAATTTCTCCTTGATCATACATATTTCTTTATGCAAAGATAACTTAAACATATAAAGTAAAGTAGATTTATTGCTTTTATTTTATGAACAACAAATAAAACCAAAATTTAATTAATTAATAAAAAGCTGTAAAAATGTTTTTCTTGTTTCTTACTTTGAATGGCTAAACTATTTTTATAATGTTTGTGCATGTATATTGTTATGTATAAAGCGTTTGGAATGCCATGCCGTGTTGTGTTTGAATTTTCATATCTATCGGTCAAAAAAATTGTTGTTGTTGTCGTTTATATTATTGTTTCGAAGTTGAAATCAGTAAGATATGTTGTTACTTATGTAGAAATTTCTAGAATTATGTAGATCGATCATTTGTCTATAAATAGAATGTATTTTGGCCTGGTGTGTGTTACGAGACGAATCCAGATTACTCTGGAATTCTGGGGAAGTTACGCGATTGTTGGAGAATACAGTAGGCCTACTAGTATATAAACAGACGGTGATGCGAGGAGAGTCAGTCAGTCATTCGTTTTCATTCGATTAAAGAGATGTTGTCTTCGTTTAAGAATTTTTTAACGTTTGCTGTGTGTTTATTTAATTTGGATTTGTGACCGGAGCTAGATCTACCAAAGCTGTGATTTTATTTCGTCAATCTTTACGATTCATTCGAATTACTTGTTATACTGAAAGTCAACACGTATAGGACTGTTTAGGGAAGACCGGGGCAAGTTGGAAAACGACAAATTTGAGGCATTCATCAAAAACATCGTAAAAAGAACTTCGTCAAATTTTTGGACTGTGAATTGTTTCTGGACTTCTCCATTCAAACTTCGGAATTTCTTCGTGGGACCAAATTCACCCCCTGGACTGGAATTTTGGATTTCTGATCCGAAGTTTTGGACTTTCATTTTGGATCAATATATTGAAGACAGACCAGTACCATTTTGTATTGTAATTAATTTTGAAGGTTGTAACTGAACATCTGTCATTGTTATTATATAACACTGGGGAACACTTTTTCAGGAACTTTGAGTTGAATTGGATATTTTAACTGATTCTGAAGGAGTTTTAGGCGCTTATTTCAAATCTGCAATTAGTTTTTTCTCTAAAAGCTTTAGTTTGTATGCAATTTGAGGTTAATGAAATTGTACAAATGTAAACTTGCGTAAACCATGTATAAGCTATTTCACGTCCATTTATAGAGATAGCTTCTAATATTTTGATAATTCTTCTTTTGTTTCAGATCAAAAATGGCTTCCAAAAATAGATATCATTGCAGAAAGAAGCCTGATGCCTTTTGCTACATATGTGGATGCTACACACTCAATCGTCAGAGACGTAACATATCCTCGTTCGTCAAGCGTGCCTACAAGGAATATTTTGAAGTTCATCTTGGTGATCAAGACACGCAATGGTCTCCTCATGTTGTGTCCTACAATTGTGAGGAAATGCTTCGAGACTGGACCAAAAGAAAACGCAATGGTCTGCCATTTGGTGTTCCAGTGATTTGGCGCGAAACCACCAGCCATGTAATTGACTGTTATTTCTGCATGGTAAACACAACGGGTGATGAGAAGGAAAACCGAAATAAGATTATGTATCCGAACATTCCCTCAGTTATTCGGCCTGCTCCGCACTCTGAAGAAGTTCCTGTTCCAGTTTTCAAAGGCTTGCCTTCATTGGACGATAAAGACATTGGACATGATACAAGCAAACAATACAGTTGTGACAGTGAATTGTCAGAAAAGTGTACACAATCGGAGAACTGTTCTTCAGACACTGAACCTTTCCCCGTCCCCAAGCCTCTTCCCCAGGCTGAACTGAATAATTTAGTGCGGGATTTAGGCCTTTCAAAGAAAGCAGCAGAGCTTTTGGCATCAAGATTACAAGGCAGAAATCTTGTTCATCACTCTGTTAAAGTATCATATTTCAGAAAGCGTGACCAGCTTTTTGTGACCCTCTTTTCAGAAGACAGACAGTTTGTTTACTGCCATGACATCCAAGGGCTTCTCAAAGAACTGGGTGTAGCTTACTATCGTCCTGCTGGATGGAGACTCTTTTTAGACAGTTCAAAACGCAGTCTAAAGTGTGTTCTTTTACACAATTGGAATGTTCATGGAGCAGTACCTGTCGGTCACTCAGTGCATTTGCGGGAAGACTATGATGATATGAGAATGGTCATGGACTTACTAAGATATCATGAGCACAATTGGATCATTTGTGTAGACTTAAAGATGGTCAGCTTTCTTCTTGGACAACAGAAAGGTTTCACCAAGTTTCCATGTTTCCTCTGTATGTGGGAGAGCCGAGCACGAGACAGACATTGGGTCCAGAAGGACTGGCCTATTCGTGACACCCTTGAAATAGGCATGCCAAATATCATACAAGACCCAATTGTAAGCAGAGATAAGATCATATTTCCTCCTCTTCACATCAAATTAGGTTTGATGAAGCAATTTGTCAAGGCACTGGAAACCGAAGGTGAATGTTTCCAACACATCATCACAGCTTTACCAGGGTTATCATTTGAGAATAAAAATGCAGGCGTGTTTGATGGCCCACAGATTCGAACCCTAATTCGTGATGATCAGTTTGTTGCTAAGATGACCGCTTTAGAAAATTCAGCATGGTTATCCTTTGTGGCAGTCGTTCTGAACTTCCTTGGAAACAATAAGGCGTAGAACTACAGTGAACTTGTAAACAGAATTCTTCTCGCTTTTCGTGATCTCGGGTGCAACATGAGCATCAAGCTTCATTTTTTGAACAGCCACCTTGATAAGTTCCCTGACAACCTGGGGGCTGTGAGTGACGAACAAGGAGAACGATTCCACCAAGACCTAAAGGTCATGGAAGAATGCTACCAAAGGCGATGGGACAAAAGTATGATGGCTGACTTCTGCTGGAGCATTAAACGAGATTGTCCAGATGAAGTGTACAAACGCAAATTCCTACCTGAATAAAATATACAAACAAATTGATAAGCTATTCCTATAATTTCCTACAATAACGAAAAATTAAAAAATAAATAAAAATGTCAAAATGCATAAAATCTGTAGCTTGCAGACAAAATTTGACTTCAGATTTGAAATCAACACACTCAAATTGACTATAGTAAGGTCTTTTTTTTTAATGCAACAAAATGAGTGTTTCCCAGTGTAATTTATTTTATATCTGTGACATATATAATAGTTTATTGTAATAAATCATATAAGCTGTAATCTGTGTCTTTCTGTTGCGTTCAGTCCACATAAAAAAACGTAACAATATAATAAATGTATAATACTATAGTTCATAGCTTACTACGAAAATTAGTTTCACTGTGATTAATATTTTGTTTCTAAACAGTTGAAATCAAAATAATACTTTATTCTTTCTTTCAGGGAAAAACTGAACGATTTGGATAAGCCATCTGAAGTTTCAAAATCACTCATTTTTTACTTTCGAAATATTTTCTTTATAAGAACATACAAAATATAAAATATAACAGAACAGGTTTATTTTACGAATTTAAAAATAGTTTTTTCTTGTTGTGAATTTGCTCTCATTTATATAAATTACAAAATATAAAAAGGATGCTCGATGTTTTTTCGACATTTTATTTATATTTTGAAAAATAGGAAATTTTACACATAACAAGTTTACTTGTCCTTTCAATTTTTGTACACGATGCATCTAAGCTTACAGAACTTTTTAACCTAAATATTTTAGCTTAAATCAATAAGTCTGATTAATTTTATACACAAAAAATTAAGCTTTCAACAACTTTTTCAACACTTTTAAAGCTTTTTAATGAGAATTACACTTAATCGAATGAAAAACTTATGACGACAATAATTATTTATAGGACGTTTGTGTAACACACGAAACCTAATTTATAGATATTTGAAAGAGGGTAAACAATGTCGTTTTCGATACGTTCGAAAGCATAAATTGCTAGTAAAGTTAATATTTCTTTTGTTCCAGATAGATGTTTCAATTTTAGTTTCACAGTATTGTGTAGTGTTTACTGCTTTTCTTTTATATATTCTATTCTTATTCAAACTCAAAGAAATACTAAAACATCATGAAGAATTTGTAATATTAGGCTTATAATTTTCGCGAAATATTAATATGTTGCTTTTGTGTGTATATGTTTCTGTTATTTATGTCTTCAACTATTTCATCCACATGTTCTATTCACAAAATAAACCAAATGGATAAAAAAAAACCTGGGAGACTTTATAAGAAAAGTAAAATGTTCTTGCACAATCAAGTAATAACGAAATTTTCTTAAAGTGATGTTGTCATCTTCTTAATAAAATTATTTTCCCCATAAACTATAGTGACATAATTTACGAAGCTATTACTGACATGAAACGGTGAAAAACTAAAAGAAATGCTGATATGAAATTACGATACTTCAAATTTCTGTCCCACAAATCTCATTCAATCTATAATGTATCTACTTTCATCAAGCTTTTCACACGTTAAACTTATCAATAAAAATTATATTCCACTGTAACTCTATTTGAATATTAAAAGTAGTAGACTAAGATTATAGAGGAAAGAAACGTACCAACAGATACTGAATTTAAAACCATATTGACTGCATGATAGAAGATAACAAACCATACCAGCACAAAATTGCAAAACGTCGCTTCCAAAGAAAACAAACAAAAAGGAATTCTGCAAACCCAGAGTAAAAGCAATCCACCAGTCGTAGTGCATTTGGAGAGAATACGTTTCACCTTTTATATGAATGGTTTTTTAAACTGTTTTATTTTTAAAACGTTCACTTACTTTGCCTTATATTCAGAAACAAAAGAAAAATAAAAGTTAGCCAAGATTTTTGAGATTGTTGAGTAAATAATGAGACTTTTTGTGAAAGAATATTCATTTTTGGAAGAGTAGATCAAGGCTTATTTGTTTTTTGATATGAATAAATACTAATTTCTACAACATTTTTGACAGAAAAATCATGAAAAACATAGTAGTTTTTGTCAAAATATAATTTTTTGAAACATGTTCAAAAATTCTTTATAAACGATATTGTTACGGATTTTTTTTATGTTTTTATATTCTTCGTGGATTAAACGCAACAGAAAAACACAGATAACAGCTTGTATAATTTATTACACTAAACTACTAACAAATATAACAGATATAATATAAATTATATGATAACAGTGACAGATATTAAGTTACAATATTCGAAGTTAATTACAAAACAAAATATTAGTTTTAAACTTCAAAATTAATCACAACACAAAACGGTACTGGCCTGTATCTAATGTAATGATCTAAAATTAAAGTCTCAAATTCCTGTCTAGGGTGTGAATTTGGTCCCACGAAGTAATTCCGAAATAGTTCACAGTTCAATAAATTCGCCGTCTCTCAGCACAAGCAGTAATTCAGATGTATCGTAGAGATTGACGGAATAAATCACAGCTTCCGTAGATCTAACTTCAATCACAAAACCAAGTTGAATATTCACAGCAAACACTTAATCTTTCTCAAATAACTAACTCTCTCTTTTTTTTAAAATAAAAACTGATGACTGAATCCCTCACTTGTTCTTCGAATAAAAACTGATGACTGACTCCGCGCCTCTTATCTCCGTCTGTTTATATATATTATTAGAAATCTTTTTCTCGAACATTCACCGGAAATTCGACAGAGTAATCTGCGCATGTATGTTTTTGCACGAGACTCTACGTCTAGACGCTAGGCCAAACATTTCCATTTATAGTCATATATTTGATCTACCTAATTCGAGAAAGTTCTAAAACGTTACCCTAAATAAATAACATATTTTAGTTTAAACTTCGAAACAATAATATCAATATGGAAAAATGAATAATACAAATGAAAATTCAAACACAATACGACATGTTGTCGTTTACAAAATATTTATACATATACATAACAATATCTCAATAAAAATGTATTGCATGGTGTTTATTTCCTAAGATAATTCTTTACTGAGGCAAAGTTTGATTTAGGAATAACATAATTTTTGTTCAAAACGAAAATAGGTAATTCCGCTAACCAAGTGAAATCAATTTAAAAGTCGAAGCATATTTGGATAGAATACGTCTTGTTTTGTGAGATTATATGTTTTTTAAAAAGTCGAAAATATTTTTAACAAAAGTAGCTCTATTAATTAAAGTTTGATATATTATTACAAGATCATTAAAATTGTTAATTTATAAAATGCTAACAGGGATTGTAAAATTAATATAGATACAGCATACTTAAAGTGAGATTGCATTCGCAAAAAATATACAACCAAGCTTGAGGTTTTTCATACCAGAAAACTAAACAATTCGGAATATAAAATACCTACAAATTATGTAATCTCAACCTAAGCCGAAAAACTTTCTTTTTATCTGCACACTAACAGATTTATTTGTTGGTTTTCCTTCAAGCTTACTTAAATTCTGTAGGCTTTGTTACACATACAAAACCTAACTTATCTGAAAGAAGCGAAATCACCATAGTATTGAATAATTTGATTCCGAATCCACCTCTTGAAATCCAGTTTTCTTTGAATGTCATATTGTTATATTTTATCATTATTTTCAAACTTTCTTTATTCTTCATATGGCTATTTTCTGTTTTCATTTGAGAATCATTTCAAATAATTAGTAAAAAATTGATTGTAAAATTATGTGCACATTTTTGATTATTTATTACTTAGCATAACTAAACCATATGGTTCGCTAAATCTTTGTGATTAAGAAAATCGTTAATTAGTTAAAATACGTTCCAAAAGATGTATGTGATATTTTGTTATCAAACAATGTACTATTCATTGAAAAAGAGTAACGCATGGATTGGCAGAAGGTATTGATGACTGGTTGTCTTTCCCTTAGTTCAGAATGAAAAGTAATGGAATATAATATTAGTATCTTCGTCATGAACAAAGACAAAAGAAAGAGATCATATAATAGCTCTAATTTATGATATACGTGTAAAATTAAATAATTATATCTAAATGAAGTTATATGAATAAAGAAGTCGTGAGGAAGGGCTGTGTTGAAAACAGCAAATACCAACCTTTGATTAATTATATGATGACCATATATTTTTCAAACCATAATGCAAAACATACTGACATCAAATATAATACCCTGCATATTGAAAAGAAAGGATTCAATGGCACAAGTTACAACGTGGAATTATAAAATGTATCAGAGATTTTGAAGGTGACTTCGAAGTAGCAGCCACATTGTGATGGGGATAGACCGTCTATTGATCATAACGTCGAATTCTCTCACATACGAAATTCGCAGAGCGAGATGTGGGTACTCAAGCATACAACGTCCCGCATCTTTATCACCCTTCACTGACTGCAGATAGTTATGAGGAGTTGACTTCTCAACTAAGATAAAAAATAAAAAAATAAAAGCAAGTTACCACCAGTTGATTATTTTTAAATAACATTAAGTTATTAGAATTTCTGTGACTTTACTTACTTTCTATTTCTTGTATTTATTACAGAATCATTTAATAATTCTATCTAAAATTTATATATTAAAGGTATTAATTTTCGTATCTGTAAATCAACATTCTTTATAAAATATTGTAATTTATTTAAAATTTTATAATATCTGAATAACTGGAAATTTACATTGCTTAAAATAACTTGGTATGACACTCATTATTACTTGAGGAGGAAAAAAATCAAAATATTATTTTTTATCAAAAAAAATCTCCCCTCTCTAGTACAGCGGGATGACGTTGGATTTACAACGCTAAAATCAGGGTTTCAATTTCCCTTGGTGGGTTGTGCAGATTGCCCGATGTGGGTTTGCTATAAAAAACAAATTACCAAAATTTTTATAATGATATTCTTTTTATCAATTACTTTAACTTCTAAATATCAATAATGTACATTTGTATAGAAATTTAAGTATTTTCAATTTCTTATTCTTCTGGATAAATGGTGTCAATAACATTATATATTTCACAATTATATCTTCTGATTAAATTATCAATATATCTGTAAGTTAAAGTAAAAATATCTGCATTTCTATAGTTTTCAATAATATATTTTCATAGTAATATAAATATAAATTCACTACACAAGTTGAATTGTTTGCTCCCATTAAAAATCCTGTCACTTGTTTGAAAACCTATTTGTTGAAAAATATTAAATAACTTATTTAATAGTACTTCCGGTAGTTTTATAACTGTTTTTATTAAATTAGAAATAAGCATAAATTGAATTTGGGATAGCATAAGGAAACAGTACATCTACATAAGAATTATGTTCAGAAGAAATTCTATAATAAACTTTAAGGAAATTATTAATTACTGTATATTTCGATTGGTTGATAAGTATCAGAATTTCTGTATTATTAATTTATTTTTTCGTAATTACTGCATAGAATGTTTTGCTATTTATGCCAATATTACAGTTAACTTTATCAACAGGAATTATAACATATTTCTCTGGTTGTTTTTTAATCTTATTTTTAGCTGATCAAATTATATATTTGTATGTTATATTTTAAATTTATATCGGGTAATTTTGTTTTCATTTTTTAAGTGAATATAATATATATTATAAAAACCTTCTAGGTGAATGAGCTGTAATATTATTAAGTTTTAAAATACGTTCTTCACTATTTTAGTTGAAATTCCAAAATATTACTTTGATTAAATTACGCTCCCCCAGTGGCTCAGCGGTATGTCTGCTGACATACACGGTAAAACCCGGTTTCAATACCCGTGGTGGGCAGGGCACAGATAGCCCATTATGTAGTTTTGTGCTTAAGTCAAAACAACGATTAAATTTTGTGGCGATTCTGTATTTAGTTACTTTTTGATTATTTTCTGTAATTAATAAATAATTTTAGAAATCTGTAAATCATTGAATATTTTATGTCTCAAATTAATTATCAAATATGAACGTTTAATTTTCTGTTCCTCTTTCTCAAGACTTAAAACATAATTTTCTTTCAATCGAAAGTTTATAATGTCTTCAAGAAAGTGTTTTCCATGAAAACTATATTTATTTATTTTGGAAAGATTAAGTTCATAAATATATTTTTAAAAACACTTTACAAATACGAATACTAGTATAAAACCTATTATCTAAATAACAACACAATTATGAAAAATGAATCTATTTCACTTTATTTCATATACTTCTAGTTTTTATTTTTGTGAATAAAGTTATCTGTAAAGAAAAATTGTTATATGATAATTATTTCTGAAATTATAAGCAGTAGAACAATTGAAATCTTCATTTAATCAATAAGAATATAATGTTTTTTGTTTTAAAATAAAAAGTTTCTCTTTAAAGTCTATTGGTGTCTTCACTAAGTATTTCTCATGTTATTATTTTAACAGAGGTAAAAGGATGAATCCTGAAATGTTCCAGTTCTATAGAATTGAATAAATTGTGTTTAACTTGAGATTTATGTAAATTTATACGTTAATGTAATGGGTTTGAAGGTTTACCCACATATTCCGTGCTATGTTTACTTCATATCAGTAAATAAATCATATTTTTATTTTACAAAATGAATTAGTACAAGTAATAGGAAGTAAAATATTTAGAACAGGGCATGTAAAATCTCTTTTGCTGTTATATTTTATTACATTAGCAGGAATAAAATTATTATAATTATTTCCCTTTTTTTATTTATTCTCATTTTTATATTTTTCTTATTAAACTTAGGAGAGCAGTCACCTTCCCACAACTCTCTCCAGGCAGTGAAAGGTGATATAGATGTGGGACGTTGTGCACTTGAACACTCAAATCTATCTCGTAATTTCTAATATTCTTATATGACTTTAGGGAATTGGAGGTTAAGATTGATAAACGGTGTATCTCAATCGTAATATAGATTCTATTTTTTCAGTCACCTCAAAAACCTAGAATACATTTTATAAACCCATGTTGTTATTGTAGCCTTGAATCCTCTTTTGTTTAAATATGTAGGGTATTTTATTTCATGTTAATGTATTTGGCTTATGGTTTGAAAAAGACATTATGGTTATTGCATGCTCATTTGTATATGTTTAAATAAACTTACAATTGTCATACTATCGCTACCAATTGATACTATACTACTTTATATTTAACCTACAACATCGTTATTTGAAGATCATCAAATTTTCAATTATTCCTAGTGTGAAAGACGAATATAAATACGCAAACAGATTCTATAACATCACAATAACGAGTTTCGAAAAGTTTCGTAAGCCGTGTAATATTTCCATGAATTGTTGCATGTAAACAAGATTAAACTTAAAATGGTTTTGTCTTTGATTCTGCAACAGGTTGTATTTTTTCGCTTCTAGAAACTCAACATGTTTGTAATTCGGTCCAAGCAGTGTTTTCCATCTATGTTGCAATATGAAGTAAGAATGTAGAATAACACAAGCAAGATAACTGTTCCTTTTTTTTAAAAAAGTTGTTTATAAGAGTGTTGAAAGATCTGCTATCTCATAAAACAGAGTTGTATTTGTTCAATGAACGCTATAAAACTGAAGCTTTATGTTATCAATTTGTAAATGCTAGTTACCTAGTTATTCAAAACGCACCATATTTCTGATCAAACTTATGCTTTTTAACTGGCTTACCACATTGTAGAAAAAACTAGAAATTCTGTATTTTAACACATTTTGACAGAAATTGCATTTGTTATTTCGAGACAAGAAAATGAAGTTTTGTGGGTTCTTTGTGGTTTTGGTGTTCTTTATGACTTTGTAAGTAAAATTCAATACAGCTAGATGTAGAGTATGTATTATTTTGTGAACTCAACTTAAATAACCACGTGTTTGATAGATTTTTGAAGAAACTTTTAAAGTACTAATGGTTTACATATTGTAATTTTAGTTTTGAATCAGGGCTTTTTATAGTGATTTCAGAAACACAATATCGTATTTATGTTTTGTAGTTTCTTTTGCTTTCATAAAAGTTATTTATCGCATTGTTTCAGATATTTCAAAATATAAATAATATCAAACCGGATTTAATTTTTACTGTAGTCGAATTATTTATAAATAAACAACGTTAAGAGAAGGTACTTTAGTTTTAGAAAATATTGCAAATAACTGAAATAGCAATAGATTCAAATAGTATTGAGTTAATTTTGTTTGTTTGGAATTTCACGCGAAGCTACACAAGGGGTATCTGCGCTAGCCGTACCTAATTTAACAGTGTAAGACTTGAAGGAAGAAAGCTAATCATAATCACTCACCCCTCACGATAAGTCTACGCTTTTACCAACGAATACATTTAATTCTTAGTGATAGTAAAGTAGTCAAAATCTTTATATAAATAAACAACGATAAAAGAAAGTACTTTAATTTTAAATAATATTTCAACCAATTCTAGTATTATTGAATTAATTTTGTGTGTTTGACAAAAGAAAAGCAGCTAATCATTATCACTCAACCCTAACGCCAAGTCTACTCTTTTCCAAAGGAATAGTGGGTTTCACCCGTCACAGTATAACATCAACTGCTGAAAGGAACGAGCGTGTTTGGGGAAACAAATAGTAACATTCAGATTACGAGCTGAAATCCCTGATCTTATGGGTTTGCCGAGCGGAGGATTAATTGTAATAATTATAATTGTTGTTCAGAGTTTGAAAGATAAAAGCATTTTCTTTCGAATAGATGGTCAATTGAATGCCGACGACCACCATTTCCGACTGGTTGTGGAGATTGTGCAGCAGCGTTCTGTCCTTATGTTCCTCCAGAATCCTGTCCAGGTGGTAAAACTACCAGAGATAAATGTGGCTGTTGTACTGTTTGTAAAGGGGTATGATGAATATTTGTTTGTAATATTTATTCGATTAGTTTTACTCATATAAATTTAAAGTAATTTGTCTCTCTCCGAAATTGCAAGACGTTCAAAATATCTTCATTTTCGTTACTAAATTTAGAGGACAAAACTGGCTATAAAGTTAAGTTCTTGTCCAGTGTATTTAAACCTAATAACAGTTATTTAATTAGCACATTATAATTAAAGTATTGTTAATTTATTTAATTATTTAGAATCGTTTATGAAGTACATTTATTCCTTTCAAAAAGACATTCAAAAATTTATAATTAAGAAGACTTTTAAAAATGATGCATTTATTTTGTTTCATAGAGCATTTAAGTAGTGCATTTTGTGACAGATATAGAGGGTGGACGGGAGAAATGGCTCTTTTTAAAAATGACGTTATTTTGTTGGACTTTTCATCACTCAAGATAAGATTCTCTAAAAGTATACGATTTTAGAAAGAACTTGACAAGATTTTTTCAAATGCGATCTCATATCTTATTTTTATCACTGGATTTCATAAATATCTGTACTTTTTATAATTTACTTGCATATTATCATAAAAGGTGTTGTAGTTTCTCAGACGTTCATTTTACAATTGGCGTACAAAATCATTTAACAAGTTTCTATTCGAAAATCGAATGTAAAAATTAAGCTTAAAATAACAAAAACCAGATTCACAAATTGATACTTATTTGGTATTCCTTTGGATTTCACTTTTGCTTCCAATCAACGTCTCATGCTGAGTTTGTGCAGATATTCCTGAATTCAAAAGATCATATTCCAAGATTGGTTTGCGATTTTCTTTAATCGTTTTAACTCAGCCCATAATTTTTCAATCGGATTGCCAACAGATGATTAGACTGACTATTCCTTAACATCAGTTCTCTTACTTCTTAGGTATCTTTTAGTATTTCACAACTGTAAAGAAACTTGTTTAATTATTTTGCAGGCTAATGGTAATAAGATAAAAGAATCTACAACAGATGAAAAACATTTTTTTATGATAATGTGTAACTAAATCATGAAACGTTCAGTTATTTATGAAAGCTACTGTTAAATCCAGGATTTGAGATCATATTTTAGCCGATTTCTTCAAATGATGTCTGAAAATATAAAGTTTTACTTATTTTTCTGTTATTTACTGAAAGACATAACAAATTAACAACATTTTTGTTGGAGGATCAATTTTTTTTCCTCTCTCTTTTTATTATTATTATAATAATTCTAATCTTACACCAGAAATAAAATGTAAATATAATTTATATTTTGTGTTCTCAAAGTGTTTTATCTTTACTTTCAGGGAAGATGGCACGGATAAACATTTTTGAATTTTCAAAAGTACATTGGTTTCTGTAATTCTTACATAAAGATTCACAATATAAAATGAAATTAAACAAGAATTAGGAATTTAAAAATTGTTTAGATTTTTTTAATTGTACCGAATTCTTTCTGACCTACATTAATCAAAAAATACTAACATTATGCTCCCTACTAACAAAGCGACATGTCTGGAGACCCATTCAGGTTTCGATACCCGTGCTGAGTAGAGCACTGATATCCTATTATGCATCTTTGTACTTAATTGGAAATAAACATATATAATTGCAATGGATTCTGTTGTTTACATTCGTCTGTTTAAAGTTCAAATAACTTTCCACATCACAAGCTTCCGGGCCTCTTTTAATTTCAATGAATGATTTTTCTAAAGTCTCAAACATTTTAAGTTCATCATTCTAAATTATATTAATATTTCTTTGAACAAAAGTAATAAACTGTAAATTATACTTTGAATGTAACTTCTTATTATGTAAGTTTAATCTCTTTCTTCAGAATAAAGGTTAACTGGTTGAAACATTTGTATTTATCAATGATTGATGAGTATGTGCATTGAAGATAACTGAAATGTGCAATGTTCGTGTTATATATGAAAAGAAGGTTATAGATTTTAAAAAAAATTGGAGTTTGATAGCTCCAAACAAAACAATTATTTCTGTTACGGGCCCGGGATGGCCAAGCGCGTTAAGGCGTGCGCTTCGTAATCTGAGGGTCGCGGGTTCGCGCCCGATTCGCGCCAAACATGCTCGCCCTCTCAGCTGTGGGGACGTTATAATGCCACGGTCAATCTCATTATTCGTTGGTAAAAGAGTACCCCAAAAATTGGCGGTGGAAGGTGATGACTAGCTGCTTTCCCTCTAGTCTTAAACTGCTAAATTATGGACGGCTAGCACAGATAGCCCTCGAGTAGCTTTGTGCGAAATTTCAAAACAAACAAACATTTCTGTTCCTGACAGACCTTTCAATTCTACTACGAATGAAGTCAACAGTTTATTATCTGATAGTTTTACTTATTTTATTCATGTCAAAGATAGAGTGAAGTAATTTGTGTGAGTTATCTTCAAGAAAAATATTTATTTTTACAAAGCTGATTAAATATTCAAAAGTAAATTCCAATTAGACACCACTTTTTAATACTTCAGCAGTACTTATCAAACATTAAATAAATTACATAGATGGCTATATGTGATCGTTAGTTTTGAAATTCTTATCAAGATAAAACTCGTTCAAATTTTTCTACATTATTTAAAATATTATTTAAACTAATAATTATATTAAACTTGAATATAAATGCAGGTAACCTTTCAGCCCTCCTTTAATATAGTTTCTAATATATTGTATTTATAATGGCTTATGTCGATAAACATATAATTCCTTTTTAAAGTGATTTAGCAACGATCTCCTACTTACAAACACCGATGTTTTCACTGTGAACGCCAATTTTCTTGATACACAAATACCTCATAACATATGTTAGAAACACTATATATTTTTACCTACACTAGAAAACTTAGATCATGGATGAGGTTCACAATTCATAAATTACCTGAATTCGACAAAGCGTTAATTATGCACACCAACGAGGGATACAATAAGCTTATATTTTTTGCTTTTAAAAACGAAGATACAAACAAGGCGACTCTTGAAATACTTCGTACAGAATGTACATTATATTGAAATGTCAATGGTGCCCCACATGTTGCCACAGTCCATGTCGCTACATCGAGTTATGATCTGTCTCAAAACCGTAAATTTTGACTCGAGCTCAACAGAATGGTTTTCATTGCAAAAATTTCAATATAAGGATGTCTTGTCTACAGCACGATACTCTTCTCTGAAATTTTCAATAATCCGTCCAAGGTACGAGGCCCAAAGCCCTGTAGCTATCGTTTCAACAGTATAATAAAGAAATTCGTCTGCAGATTACACACTGTTATCGTTGAATCTCTAGTGCCAACATGTGTATTGTACAACTTCAAAGCTTTAAGGTTTCTTGTTCACTTTTCGTGTGACCTCAGGAGACAAATTTTTATTTTTTTGGCGAAGAATGCAATAATTTAATTTACGTTAGAAAAATGCTTATTTATAGTTTTAACAGCAAGCATTGTTTAGCGATTTATATATACTTCTTTTAGACTTGTAATTCGCTAAACAAAACGGCCCGGTATGGCCACGTGGGTTGAGGCGTTCGACTCGTAATCCAATGGTCGCGAGTTCGAATCCCGGGTGCACCAAACATGCCCACTCTTTTAGCTGTGGGGGCGTTATAATGTTACGGTCAATCCCACTATTCGTTGGTAAAAGAGTAGCCCTCGAGTTGCTTTGTGCGAAATTCAAAAAACAAACAAACAAGCTAAACGAGACACACTTCTGTACGAGATGTAATTTTGTAAGAACGATGGTTAACTGAATCGCAGTTACTTTATACGTTAGGTTAAAAATTTAGTACTGTTATTTTCATGAAATAGTTCTTTTCAAAAAATCAACTCTATAAGAATATTATATATAACAAGCAAATTCATAAACTGTGTAGTCTAGCAAGTGTCTTTCTAAGAGTTGTTTGTAATCTTGCAAGACCATTGAAAAGATGACAAGGACGATATTTTTTATCGTATAAATTGTACCAGGAAATTGTTATTTTAAATGATGCGGATCTGGGGAATCTCATTCAAAAAGAGAAAAACCCGAGGACGGCACCCGTACGTTCGAAGGTATCTGAAATAGTAATAACTTTTCACAAAGAACGCAAAGGTTCTTCTCTACGGTTATTAAAAAGTACATTGCTGATTAGTTTAAACTCGACGATGAGCTGATGAATCTCTTTATCAAGAAGTATGTTCGGTCAGCAATGAGTAGTGGTATTCTGACACAGACATAAGAAAAGAAGCTGCGGGCTCTTTCAAGTTGAGTGCTTAAAAGAGCAAAGAGAAGGTGAAGAAAACCTTAAAAGAAAGAAAAAACCAGTGCAAAGAAAAGTAAAACCCCAAGCAAACCCATGAAAGCAGCTGAGGAGAAAGGAAACACAATTGCTAGAAAACCCAAGGGAAAGGCAAAAACCCGATAAAGTGGCTTAACCACCAAAGAAATCTGCAGCCAATAAACCGAAAGCCCTAAAGAAGGCCAAACCCACCCCTAAGAAGGCTGTTTCCAAGAAGGTGGCAAGAAAGAAGGAACTACGGATCCTACGCTGACCTAAAGGACCCTAAGTCCCACATTAGCCGTTGATTCTTGTAATGTTCACACATTGGTGTCTGTTGTCGGTTTTTTCTATCGAGGCTTGCTTTCCAGCGATCTTTTAAAGTGAAGTTAATAAAATTATTTGTTTTTCTTCCGGCTACTGAGATCTAGAAACTGTCTCGAAAGGGATGAGCACTCCCTGATCTGTTTCTTAGGCACTCGCGACATATATATTTAAACCGATGTACCTGCAAGATTTTCTCCTTCTATTTAATTTTTTATAGCTCTGACATAACTTTCCATTCTCTTTCAGATTTGCTAATGTGGGATAAAGTGTATTGTAAGTTGTATAGTCGAAACTGTTTGTGTATTCTCTTTGTCATATAAAACTAGTCAATACAAAAAAAATATTGTGCGAACATGTCAATCATAAGAAACGTAAAAAACCTAAATATTTTCTTTGGAAAACAAACATGATACAAAACTCGTCATTTACTTTCGTATTAGTTTGTTTTGTTTTTAAAGTGTGCTGTAAATAGACCTGAAGCTTTTGGGATATTCTAGAACAATCCTATTGTTCATCTATATCATTAGAAAATCTGTTTGAGAATGTTGTGTTTTAAGTTCAATGAAAAAAATTTCTCACTAACTTCTTATTGTTATCTTATTGTTCATCTATATCATTAGAAAATCTGTTTAAGAACGTTGTGTTTTAAACTCAATGAAATAAATTTCTCACGAACTTGGTGTGTGTGTTTATTTATAACAAAGCCACATCGGGCTATCTGCTGAGTCCACCGATTGGAATCAAAACGCTGATTTTATTGCTGTAAATCCGCAGACTTACCGCTGTACTAGCGGGGGTCTAACACATTTCTGAAGTGAAATCTTTTTTAAATGTTGAAGTTTCTAAAAATTACTTTAAAAATGAGAGTCTCAACATTCTTTTGATTTTTGTACTATTGTAGAGTAAACCTAGACGTGGCAGGTTGTATAACGTTATAACCTACAGTATCATACTAGGTATTGGTTAAACTGTCAGCAGGTTGTATAACGTTATAACCAACAGTATCATACTGTAGGTACTGGTTAACTGTCAGCAGGTTTGTATAACGTTATAACCTACAGTGTCATACTGTAGGTATTGGTTAAACTGTCAGCAGGTTGTATAACGTTATAACCTACAGTGTCATACTGTAAGTATTGGTTAAACTGTCAGCATGTTGTATAACGTTATAACCTACAGTTTCATACTGTAGGTAATGATTAAACTGTCAGCAGGTTGTATAACGTTATAACCTACAGTGTCATACTGTAGGTATTGGTTAAACTGTCAGCAGGTTGTATAACGTTATAACCTACAGTATCATACTGTAGGTATTGGTTAAACTGTCAGCAGGTTGTATAACGTTATAACCTACAGTATCATACTGTAAATATTGGTTAAACTGTCAGCAGGTTGTATAACGTTAGAACCTACAGTGTCATACTGTAGGTATTGGTTAAACTGTCAGCAGGTTGTATAACGTTATAACCTACAGTGTCATACTGTAGGTATTGGTTAAACTGTCAGCAGGTTGTATAACGTTATAACCTACAGTATCATACTGTAGGTATTGGTTAAACTGTCAGCAGGTTGTATAACGTTATAACCTACAGTATCATACTGTAAATATTGGTTAAACTGTCAGCAGGTTGTATAACGTTAGAACCTACAGTGTCATACTGTAGGTATTGGTTAAACTGTCAGCTCCAAGAAATGTAAACAGACCTAAATTAAAATTCATTGTTCTTTGCATTTTTAAAAAGTTGTAAAAATGAATAGTTTATATCTCGTGAGGAAAGGAAATATTTCTACAGTAAGTTAAACATTATTATCCTATAATTTCTAGTTCATTCTATTTCAAAGTTACTTCTTGACGCAGCGGTAATTTTAAGGGCTTATAACGCTAAACATTAGTTTTCGATACCTTGGTTGGTGCAGCAGGTAAAGTCCATTGTATAGCTTTTTATTCATTAACATTTCATTCAGATCCAAGTAAAACAAAGATGCAAGAAGTGCTCATGTGCAAGATTATTCAGAATAAAAAGATATAAATGTACTTTCGAAATCAATTTAGTTTATTTTCATTGTTAATGTTAAACTAAAACACTGCGAAGTTATTTTAAACATTAAAATACTGGATATCAAAGAATACAGTTGAATATTGAGTTATATTAACAGATTAAACGTGTTAATTTTTCCATTGAATTGGCTATCGTCTTTTAATAGCTACCAAATCAAATGTATGTATTTTTTGAACAAAAGTTTTATGTCTGTAGATATATGAAATATCTGAAATCGGAACGCCATTTTTAAGCTATAAAATACCTAAAAAATGTCGACTGTTAAATTACATTAATTTTAAATACTTGCAAAATAGAGTAATTATCTGTTACCATACAATCAGTTTGTTTGTTTTGAATTTCGCGCAAAGCTACTCGAGAGCTATCTGCGCTAGCTGTCCCTAATTTGGCAGAGTAAGACTAGAGGGAAGGCAGCTAGTCATCATCACCCACCGCCAACTCTTGGGATACTCTACAACGTACAAAGAGTGAGATTTACAGTCCCTTTATAACGCCCCCATGGCACAAGCATGCTTGGTGCGACGGGGATTCGAGCCTGTGACCCTCAGATTACGAGTATACTATCAAACTCGCCAATATGTATTAAAAAGTTATTGTAAATACGTCATTTAATAAGCTAATTATAATCGTTTTTTTAATTAATAAAAGTTACTTACTTAAACTGTTTGCTATAACACGAAACCATAAAGCAAATCAATGAATTAATTAACGTCAAAGTGAATATGATAATATTCGTGATCAATTATATTCTTCACTGGTATGATATAATTAAATGTTAATTTTCGACAAACATTGCATTCAGTTTATTCCTGGCATGGCTTGGCAGTTAGGCCTTGTAATTTGGGGATCGAAGTTAGGCACCAAAAATTTTCTTCTTTCAGCTGTATCAATTAGGTTCTGCTATTTGTCTTTCTTAGAAATAATAGCTTATTAGTTGGTGATTGTCGCTGCAGGCCAATTGTCTTCCCTTTTACCAGCTGTTATAAACAAAACGAGATTGGCAGTTTTAGTTACTTTATTACAAAAAAAAACTGTTATTGAATTGTGAATTCAAATGATATAGTAATACTGCACACAATTTGTTTAAGGAGTGCTTATGTTTTAATAAACGCGTTTAGTTAAACATTGATTTACTTTAAGTCGCCACCAGGTGGGAAAATGCCATAATAATCTGCATGTGTTGTTAAACAAATTTTGGTTTTCATGCATTTAATGCCATTAATGCACAACTGAGAAAATTGTATGAAAGCTTCATTAACATAAATTAATAAACTTAAAAAGACTAAGAATGACTGTTGAAGATACACTGTAGTATCAACTAATAATTCTACGATCTGTTGTTGGAAGGTCATGCCTCACTAGTTGACCTTCATTGTTCATGTTATAGATAAGAATACTTGTTTATGCCTCCCTTCCAGAAATGGACGTATTTATGCTTGTTTATAAAAGCTCAGTCAGCAGCGAACTTACGAAACGGGCTGGCGTTAATTCACTCACATTATAACACAAAAAGTGTGCTAGCTATTCGTTAAAACTACTAATTTTGTATTTCAAAACTATTATTTTTTTATTAAACGTTTTCTTTGCAGAATGATTTTCCACATTGTAGAATAATTATAAACTTTGTACTAAAAACCTCTTAAGAAACGCCTATTCTGACAAGAATTTCTGAAGCAACTTCGAGTTCACAAAATGAAGTTTTGTGCAGTCATCTTTTTCATGGCATTCTCTATGTCGTTGGCCATGTAAGTAGTTGTGAGGGCTTGTATTATTTTGAACATCAGATTACTTTACAGACTATTTAACAACCTTTCTGAAAAATGCTTAAATATAAATTATTTTCATCACGTGATTTTAATTTGAAAGCCAGACTTTATGTAGACATTTCAAAAACTCGGTATTGTGTAAGAGCTTTTAATATGTTATATTGTTTTAAACGCTTATTTTACCACAATAATTAAGACAAAATATAATTAGATAACATTTTAAAACAGATTTAATTTGTTGAAATAACAAACCATTCAGAATCTTTAGACTGCATATCTTATAAATAAGTGAAGTTATTCGTGTATTTATTTCAAATAAAATTCCAGTACAACTGTTTGAGAAATAAAGCTACAATAAATCAAATAATTCATTATAAATACTGTATTGTGTAACCAAATTGATCATGTAAGCAATTATTCAAGTTTCTAGTTGCACTTTGATTATTTTAATGATGCTTTGCTCAGTGTGTGAATGTTAAAAGGATTTTGCTTTGTGCAGATGGACAGCTGAATGTCTACAGTACTTTCCGACCCCGTGTGGAAATTGTGCAGCAAGGTCCTGTCTCTACATTCCTCCAACGTCCTGTCCAAGTGGTCAAATTACGTTGGATGAATGTGGTTGTTGTCCTGTTTGTAAGAAGGTAAGAATATGTTTCATATTACACATTTTACTTCTACGTTATTTCATTACGCATTAGTACTTATTTCACTTTGTGTACTTACAAGCCGTTCTACAATTCTCCATTTCTACAATTGCATTTAAACGATAGAACCAGTAAAAACAAAGAATCCCAGCGACCAGTGGCATTCGTTTTCACCTACAGCTGTAAGAAATACAGTGAAATTGAAGCAAGAATAAGTTACTATTAACTTAAGTATTTATTTAGTACTTCACATAATGCACATAATTCTTTAAGTAAACGTAACTTGAGAATCTAATTTTAATAGATAGAGAGCTTGTATTTACTTATTTTGATAACTGCATTAACAAATATCCACTATTAATGTTACTGTGACTACATAGCTCTTGCATTTTGCAGTGTATATATACACATATATGTAATAATAATAATATATATGTGAATGTTACGATCTAGTTACAAAGAGAAACATATAACTATACTTTACAATTTGTGTTTCGCAAAATGCTGAATTTGATCTATTTTATTTTTGTCTTTCAGATCATATGGTGGGGTAAATAAATTATTCCGAATTTTTTAAGAGCACGCAGGTTTCATAACGAAGTTTGTATTCCTGGTGAGCTGATTCACAATACAGAACGAAAGTGAATGAGGACATAAATTTTCAAATAGTTTACATTTCTTGACATGTATCGAATTCGATTTGACTTTAATTAAAAAGAAGTGCAGAAATAAATATACTGAATGATGCTATATATTTGTCGTTATTATTTGAAAATCAAATAACTTTCCACACAACAATCTTACATGTCCTCTTTCAATATTCTTAAACATTTTTTTTCTAAAACGTTCGTTTTTTCATTAACTTGAAATTGTAGATTACATTAATACGTCTTTAAACTAAAATTATGTATATTGAACTGTATTTTGAACGTCACTTTCTTTCAGGTACATTTTAACTTTCTCACATTTGTTATCACAATGTACATTGAAGATGATAAATAATTTATGCAATGTCCATGTTATATATGAAACTTAAACACCTTTAACTTCAAATAATATTATGTATGGAAAGCTGCTCTATGACCTAAGAGTTTGAAAAAGATTTTAATTAAACGTATAAATAAAACGATTTAAGAAAAGGATTTAGCAAAGAGCACGCCCTGTTCACGGACATCTTATATTTTTATTATTATAGACAGACTTCACTGATAAAAAAGTTTTAGTAATAAAACTAAAGTCTTATATTATTTGTCAAATAACACGTAATATGTCCTCCCCCAACCAGGCTTGTTTTAATAATACAATTGGTTGTTGTGGAAGTGTAAATATAATCTTTGTTTTTTTTAACAACTTACAGTTTACATTCAAAATAGGTTTATTGTTTAAACACATGCAGGAATAATAATCGTCAGCTAACTTCTTCACTTTATGAGCCCATAATAACTGTGTTGTTTTTACTTCAAAATTGTGAGTCATTCAAATGCCATATACATTCCATAAAACACAAATTTGTTTTATAATTTCGGCATCCGTTACAGGTTGATGTGTGTTGTTTGCCACATTTGGGTTCATGATGCTATTCTTACGTTGTGAAATGTGGTGATTCTCCTTATATCCTACATATAGTAAGCTTTGCTGTCTGATAAGCTGTCGAGATGTGCCCGAAATTTTGACAGTGGTATTGTTGGGTTATCACTATGAATGATGTCTTAGTTTGTTTGTACCACATACTGATACCATTATTAATTAATTTTGTTAATGCCTCGTGCATTATCATTTTCTACTTTTACTTCGTTGGTGAGGATGTTGCTACATTTGGTATAATTCTCTTTACTTCGGTAAAATTGATTTCTTGTTATGTCAGTGTCTACTATATGCTGTCTGTGTCTAGGTGGTAGTGCACGTCCATTGTGACCTTGCTCCTGATGTTGTATTGTTTTCTGACCTTTTCAAATGCATCCGAAGGACATTGTTTTAATAATATGTTGAGGTCAGAAGCTTTCTAAACTTGGAAACAACGTCGCCCATGAGAAAAAACAAAGACACTACTACAAACACTGTAGCTTAATAAACAAACACCTACGTCACAGCAGTCAAGAACACACGTGACAAACCGGAAGTAGAAAATTTCACAACAACCAAAGAAAGCCAGATGAAACAGTACAACAAATAAAGAGAAAATCAAAAACACTCTTGTGGAAGCCCAAACAAACACACAGTTACAAGAGAAAGTGTTCGTATTCCTGCGCCCCGAGTGATTTCTTTACTCATAACTTAAAAAATATCACAAGTGGGCTAATAGAAGTAAAATATACAATAAATATTACACTAACACACATTTACATAAATGTTTTTTTTGTAAATTAAAAGACAAATAAAGTGTTTAATAACAAATAACCAAAAATAGAAGGAGCAGAAAGTGTTGGTAAATTTTAGAACGTGTGAAAAAACTGATATTCCCGTAAAACGTTTGTTTAATTTGGCGAATAAACTACATTATACCATTTCAGAGACAAAAACTGGGTTCATAATTATTATAATTTAGCCAGCAAAACATTTATTTTCATCTATTTAACGCTGTCTACATCATTACCTGCTTGGTCGTTACGGCAAACAGGAAACAACTCTCCAGTGATTTAAAAACCAAATTTTGTAAAATACAACATTTTTATGTCGTTTTCCAGTATTGCTACACAATCTAATGTGCCGAAATCTTTTGTTCAAAGCATAATTGCTAAGTTTAAGTTTACAAGATCAACTGCTAACCTCCCTTGTTCTGGACGCCCTACCAAAATTTCACAGAGAACAAAGAGGAAGGTTCTCAGAGAAGTTAGTAAAAACACTCGTTTAACACAAAATAACATAAAGAAACTGGTAAGGGAAACTGGGGTTAAAGTAAGCACCTCTACAGTTACAAAGATGTTACGGTATTCTATATTAAAAGCAAGCCGTCTTCATAGAACTCCATATTTAAAGCCAGTTCATTTAGAAGCACGATTGAGGTATGAAAGAAAGCATGTATATAAACCCTTTACCTGTTGGAAGAGTATTCTTTGGTCAGACAAGACTAACATTGAGCTTTTCGACCACAATGATGTTTGAAATATTTTCTGTAAGAAAAGGGAACGAAATCTTCCAAAGAATACTGTCCATACAGCAAAACACGGAAGTGACTCGATCATACTATGGAGTTCCTTCAGCTCTTTTGGTATAGGCAGCCTTCACCGCCTCAAAGGAATCATGAAAAAATGAGTACGTTTATATATTAGGCACTTATATCAAGAATCATGCTTAGAATTTTCAGATGGGATCTTCCACCACGACTATGACCCTTAGTACATATCGAAATATGTACAATCTTAGTTTCAGAGGAACCATATAAGCGTTCTGGAGCGGCCATCGCAGTCACCTGATCTCAACCAATTGAAAACGTTTGGCAAGAGCTGAAAACCAGGGTTAATCAGCGTTATCCAAAAATCTTACAAGAGTTGGAGGCCTTCTCTAAAGAAGAATGGAAGAAAATACCAGTCGAGTATTGTCAAACGATCATAAAGGGCTATGAAGAGAGATTGCTCGAAGTAATTCACCTGAAAGGCTGCACAACTGACCATTAAAGTAGACGCACGAACACTCTCTGTCTTTCCTATGTTTGGTTCTTTGTTTATAAACAGTTTATTTGTCGTTCAATTTACATGAAACTTTATGTATATGTGTGTATAATATTCATAATATACTGTACTTTCATTATCATAATTGCAGTACCTTTTGTGTTATGAGGAAAACTTCTCACGATGCAAAAGTTACTAACACTTCCTGTCGTAACTGTAATTACAGAATTCATGAGAGAACACTCAAAAGTAAATAAAACAAACAACAGTGCAGAAATACTGCAGCTAATAATAAAGTTACAAACATGTCTCACTCTCATCATTTTATTGATACATTCACGGTTACACACGTCAATATTCAGGGTGATATTGCTTCCAAGAATGGCTCCGGATGGCAAGGTGATTAGGTCGCTCGACTCATTATCTGAGGGTTGAAGGTTTGGATTCCAGCCACACAAAACATGGTCGCTCTTTCAGCCGTAGGAGCGTTATAATATAAGAATCAATCTCACTATTCGTTCGTAATGGAGTAGCCCATGAGTTGACAGTGGGTGGTAATGACTAGCTGCCTTCCATCTATAATTACACTGCTTAATTAGGGACAACTAGCGCAGATAGCCCTCGTGTAGCTTTGCTTGAAATTTAAAAATGAACAAAGCTTCCAAGTAACACGAGATTGAAGAAACAGACAAAAGCATTAAACCAGACATATTTGCATTTAATTAACCATGTCTATATATAACACATTTATTTAAAATTAAAGGGTACTCAATGATTAGAAAAGGTGACACAATTTATAATGTCCTCAACAGAAGCATACAGATGTTATGATTATCTGAACTGATCGTAAAGAAAGTACGAAAACTTACTCAAAGGAATGTATTATTATAGATGTGCAAACAGAAAATTAAATTAATATTACAGTATAAGGAATTCACTACTCATCAAATTAGAAAACTAAACACCAATTTTTTAAGTTTTGTAAGTAATAAAGTGTCCCCATTCCATTTACAATAGCGACAAATGTACAACCGCTATTAAATATATGACTAATACTTACAAAAATATTACATAAAAATAAACGTATTAATATATCAATTATTAATATTCACAAGACAAACAAAACGTTAAAAAGATCCTTCAAAATTGCACATAAACGGAACATATTCCAGAACACAACTTCAAAAAAATTCCTGAGTTTAGTTTTTGATACGAAGCTAACGTGAGTAAAACATACAAATAATATACTAACAAAAACTTCGAAAATCAAATTATTCAAGAAGTCCAACTTCACTAGACATTTTAATAAATATCTACGAAACATATATAAGAAGAATCGGAGAATAAGCAGGCCCATCATTGTTAAACATAGCACCTATAAACATAAATGAAATGCAATCAACACGTAACTCAATAATTAATAAAGTATATAAAGTCCCTCGCAGTACACCGCAAAAATTTTATACATAATTATACAATCCATAGATAATAAACTGTTTCATAATTCATAAAATACGTTCAGAAAAACTGTCAAAGAAAAATCAACAAACGATCTGCAATGTGATCTTGATCGCTACTACATGCATGATTGAAGTAGAACTCAATACATTAATTTGATTAATATTTATTTTAGAAATATATTTCGAATAAAGACACCTGTAACTGGACTATAAAACCCACACAAGTTTTGGACCAATATGATAACATTTAAAAAAGAGATTTTTATACATAAAATGTTTTTTCTATTGGCAAAGAAATATGTTGACTGAATATACCGAAGTGTTCGTTTAATTGAAAGACATTTGAAAACCAAACATTAAAAACGTTAAATGCAAGTACAATAATGCTTATGAGGATACTTACATGGATATTTGACCTGAAAGGGGTCAAAGCTGGTTTATTAGGCCAAAATCCCGCCAATGAGAAGAACACACGTTTGTTACAGTATAACCACTAAAACTATTAATTTGTAATAAAGATCGTCACGAAAAGTACAGCCACAAAGTGAATCAAAATGCAAAGATTCAATTTTTTTAGCCTACAAATAGGGAATCCAAAAAGTAAACAAACAGAGTGGAAATATTATCTATAATATTTTCACGAGCTTCAAATTTCCATTTTGACTCCGATAAAACTGATGAACACTGTAGGCAAAAAAAGAAACAAGTTAAATCAAGATGTAAATATTATATTATTCAAACTTACAGCAAGTAGTTCGAAAGTTTCTTTGTTTTTGAAATTTCAAACAAAGCTACTCGAGGGCTATCTGTACTAGTCGTCCCAAATTTAGCAGTGTGAGACTAGAGGGAAGGCGGCTAGTCATCACTACGCACCGCCAACTCTTGGGCTACTCTTTTACCAACGAAAAGTGGTATGTTAGAATTCTTAATGCACATCGTGGGCAAAAATGTATATAGAGAGTAAGAAATAACACCTAATAAAAAGAACGTGTAAAATTTTACCTGTAAAAACGTAACCTTTTCGAGTTAAATTGATACGCCTAAAACATAGATTTAAATAACGCACTTTGTCCATTAAATTAATATTTATTGAGCCAGATGGCTTCATACGTTAAGTTTCGTGTGAACAAATGAGTCACTCAGAACAACATCACATTTATGATGTATTAATATCCACGTGAATTAGTTTTTTTAATGAAGATAATCAAGTTTTAAACAGTTCACGGATATTCACAGCATTTCATAAAGCATATATGTCAAAATATAGGAGCAAATACGTTTGTTTGTTTTTGTTTTTTGAATTTCGCACAAAGCTACTCGAGGGCTGCCTATGGTAACCGTCACTAATTTAGTTGTGTAAGACGAGAGGTAAGGCAGCTAGTCATCACCATCCACCACCAACTCTTGAACTACTCTTTTACCAACAAATAATGAGATTGACCGACACATTATAATTCTCTTACTGCTAAAGGGATGACCATATTTGGTGCGACCGGGAGTCGAACGCCGTAACAGGCTTGGCCAAGCCGTGCCTACAGCAAATACACTACTGTGTCTTGTGAAACAAAAAATTGTTAAAAATGATGTGAAACATTAGTAAAGCTATTTTTTCTACAATAGCGAAACCACTAATTGTGCTTCGTAAAAATGTGTGGGTGTTCTTAACTACCGGCAAGTAAAGTTGTAACTAGTGTTTCAAAAATACGTCTTCTTTCTAAAGTAGTTTTTGGCCATATGTTCTGTTAGTGTTTTAAGCGTATTTTTATGAGATTCCTGTTATTAACCACTATCGTTACAACAAGACTGAGAAAAAACACCAGTGGCACATTATAATAATATTATTTGATTGAATAAACTTTGTATAATGTACTACAAGTTTTTATTCATTTTTTTTTCCTAGCCATGAAATATATGGTACCTCATATATCACATATTACCACCAGAGGTGCCACTGTTGTCTTTTTCGCATATTTATCACACGTATTAGTAAAACTTTGTAGGGAAATGAACTAATGAAATGTTAATACATCAAAAGATGATTTTTTTTGCGGAAGTAACTTGTATTCCAGATGAGATGAGTTTTATTCTATAACATTTTTTGTAACCCAGATATAGTACACTTAACACTAAAGTAGTACATTCAGAAGAGTTACTGTGAGTTTACAAACACTAGTATATAGCGGCGCATCTGGAGGCAACATCTGAAAATGTAGCATTTGCATGCTAATGATATTCTTAGCATCACTATGCAATTTCACTTTTTGTGCCACACCACAGTTAAGAGATACAACAGGCTTTATGTGCAAACTTTCTTTATATTGACTCGAATATCGTGAGAATTTTAATTACAAAGATTTCCTAGTTTTTTTTTGTAAAAGCAAAAGCACTTAAACTCCAATTCGCTCTTCCTATAAGTTCCCACAGATCAACGTCATCACACCTCATTCTTTGGATTTGTTTGGTTTGAATTTCGCGCAAAGATACTCCAGGGCTATCTGCGCTTGTCGTCACCACCAACGAAGAGCGGGGTTGATTTTCACAATTAACGCTCTCACGGCTGAAAGGGTGAGCATATTTGGTGTGATGTGGATTCGAACTTCCGACCCCCACATTACGAGTCGAACGCCTAAACCACTTGACCATATCGGGATTGTTATTTCTTATCCCAGAAAGGATGAGATTTATGATAATTCAGAAAGTTTGAACATATCCTATCTTCCTCTAATTGCTTCAATGTTTTTGAAAAGTGGATCAAATGCAGTTAAAATTATGACGGCCAATCCCACTATTTGCTGGTAAAAGAGTTGGCGGTGGGTGGTGATAACTTTGGGAGAAATTCGAAAAATAATACAAACAAATAAACAATATTTATATTACTTATTTACATTAGTAAGCAATAATTTTTATAATGTTTCTGTTTGGTGTTATAAAAAATTTAAAGACTAATTTATAAAATGTGACTGCTTTGGAAATAATCTCAAATGTTTATTATTATCAGATATCTGCTTAATATTTATTTTACTGAATGTGAAACT
>VWRL01002039.1:0-105234 GCA_011833715.1 Carcinoscorpius rotundicauda | reverse complement strand
TATTACACATGCAGCTGCTCAGTGTATTCCTAAAACCTCGACACGTTTTCCACGATATCCTCTTCCATGGTGAAATCCTGCTTGCAACTTAGCACGGAAGGCTGAAAAACGGGCCTGGGATAATTTTCGTAGATATCACACTTTCAAACCGGGTTGCTTTCCAACAGGCCCGCGCACATGCTAGGTGGATAAGACGTCAAAGCCAGAAGGAATCTTTGATTAAGTTCACAACAGGCATATCTTCTACCACCAGTTCCAAGATCATATGGGACAAGATTCGAAAGTTTAATGGGCACTACAATTCTGTCCCCATCTCGATCTTACTCTCTGATGGTCAGGAGGTAACTGATGTCCGGAACATCGCTAACACTCTAGGTGAAAGCTTTTGCCGGGTATCTAGCACTTCTGCTTGTTCCTCCACCGTCCTGACCATCAAGACTCGGTTAGAGCAATCACCTCTTTCCTTTCGATCTGACTGTTTCTTTGACTATAATTCTCCTTTTACCGTGGTGGAACTAAAAATGGCCCTTCATCGATCTGCCAGTACATCTGTTGGACCTGATGATATTCATTATGACATACTGCACCATCTATCTCTTGCTTCTCTTGATGTCCTTCTGATTGTCCTCAACCGGATTTGGCAGGATAATGTTTTTCCTGATGCCTGGCGCCAGGCTATTATTATACCTTTCTCTAAGCCAGGGAAAGATCTGAAGATTCCTTCAAACCATCGTACAATTGCTTTGACGAGCTGTTTCTGTTAGACCTTAGAAAGGATGGTTAATGCTTGTATTGTTTGGTTTCTTGAATCAAACAACCTCCTCTCGCCAACCCAGTGTGGGTTTCGTCGACAGCACTCCACCACAGACCACCAAATTCGTCTTGAAACATTTATCAAAGAAGCCTTTATCAACCGCCAACATCTTGTATCGATATTTTTGACATAGAGAAGGCTTACGACACAACATGGAGGTATGGCGTTTTGCGAGACCCCCATACATATGGGTTACGTGGCCATCTACCCATGTTTATTAATTTTTTTTTTCAATGGACAGGAGATTCGAAGTTCGTTTGGGTTCTACACTTTTCCGTTCTTTTGTACAGGATCTTGGAGTCCCTCAAGGTTGCGTATTGAGTGTCACCCTCTTCAGTATAAAGATAAATGCCATCACTGAAGAACTCCCTCTCACTGTTGCGAATGGACTGTATGTTGACGACTTTCACATCTCATGTCAGTCGTCAAACATGAGATATATTGAGCGACAACTACAAACTGCCCTCAATAGTGTACGGAAGTGGACTCTGGTGAATGGCTTTAATTTCTCTCTCCAAAACTGTATGCATGCACTTTTGCCGTCGACGAGGTATTCACCCTAATCCTGAACTTCACATCAGTGAAGTTTTGCTGCCAGTGGACCCGGAAAAAAAGCTCTTGGGGCTTATCTTTGGTCGTAAACTGACCTTTATATCACACTTAAAGCAGCTTCGGGTCAAAAACACAAGAGCACTGAACATCCTCCATGTCTTCTCTACTACCAGTATGGGGGCAGATCGCTGTTCAATGTTAAAGATATATCGCGCTCTTATTAGATCGAAACTCGACTATATATCAATGGTCTATGGCTCTGCCAGACCCTCGGCCTTAAAGATGCTGGACCCCATATATCACCAAGGACTTCGACTCTGCACTGGGGCTTTCCGTACCTCTCCAGTTCAAAGCATATACATTGAATCTCATGAACCTCCTCTACACCTTCGCTGTTTACAACTATCTTTACAATATGCTTCGAAACTTCATTCCTTACCAAAGCATCCTACCTTTGAATGTGTTTTCCTTCCTCGGTGGGCAGTACTTTTTCAGAACAGACGATCTGTCAATGCTCCATTTGGCCTTCGCATCCAGGTGCAATTGGATGAATTGGGTCTGTCCTTGGATATAATTGCAGATTTCACATGTTGGCCCATTCCACCATGGCTTATTACAGCCCCCAAATGTGACCCTTCTTTCAGTCACCTAAAAAAGGCAGATACTCCAGATTGGAAGTGCCGTCTTTTATTCAATGAATATCTTTCAAACAACCATTCAGTTTCCATTTATACAGACGGTTCCAAATCAGGTAATTCAGTGGGCTCTGCTATGGTTTGCTACTGGTCAGTAGTTGTGCACAGAATCCCCTCTTCAGCTTCTGTGTTCACTGCTGAACTGTATTCCATATCTCATGCCCTGGGTCATATAGCAGCTGAGCAGTACTCCAGAAAAAATGTTAAATGAAGTTCTTGCTGTGTTATTTCTGGTTGAAGTGAAGATAAATGGTGGTAAAGAAGTTTGCTATGGTAGAAGGGATTCTTGAAAAATTCATTCTTCAGTGTTTTTTCTGAAAATCTGTCATAAAATGACAAAAGATAGGAAACATTGAAAGTACTGACATCTGACTCCTCATTGTGTCATTGTTGCCTTGAGAGTTAGGGGTGACATTGGCAGATCGATTGTACATTATTCAGGGTAACATCTGAGTTGAAAGTGATTTTTCATGGTTTAATGCAGGGTTTATGTAGTTGTGAGAGGAGAGGACATTGTTTTTCTTTTTGATTGGTTTATTCGTTTGTGAAAGGAAGACGCAGTACACAGTTGCATGTCTTCTCTTCAGTGATTGATAAATTTTAATTTACCTTCCTTCTGTTGTCATTCATTAGGAATGTTATGCCCTTGTCTGTTTTCAGTATTGGGGGATAAAATAACCCTCATCATCTCTGTTGTTTGCTCTCTGTGAAAGCACATCTCAAATTTCTCATTTGTTATCTCTAAAATATTTTAAATGTTTTTTTTAATAAAACCCAATATTTTTTCTGTTATTTTTCTTCCCTTAGTATATGGGGTCTTTCAGTTGAACTGACCTCATAATAACTATAAAACAATTTGGAAATATATATAGATTATGCTTGTTTCCTTTTTGAATGATAACAAATTGAAATATGGAAACACATTTTTAGTCTGAATAGATTATGTGTTACATTGATATGTATATTAAACCTATTTTTCTTAAAATATAAAGCAGTAAATAAAGAAGTAAAGCAAATAATTATCTTTTCTAGCTACAACCTTGAAACTCAGAAGCTGCTTTACATTTATTGCTAAGCCTTGTAAAATTTGCACAAAAAGGATAGGAAATTTATATATTGAATAACAAAAAAAAATCATAAATTACCTTACTGATATGATAGAGTTCCATTATAATTTATGAAGCTAAGTAACTAAGCTGTATTCAGGTCTAAAAAATGTGTTATTTTTAGCAAACTAAAAACATACCCTACCTCCTTGAAATCTTGGTTTGAAAGAATGAGATAACCTTCAAAGAGATTAAAACGGTTGAGAAAACCACTAGGGGGATATTATAAGCTATCAGTTTGTTATATACATGCCATATATTGAACTAGGTTTATATACAGGCCATTTCCAAATATGGAACTAAACAGTGACTTTGGCTACTTGTATTGTATAGTGTGTGAAACATATCTTGGCAAAATGAAATATAAAAGGTTCTTAGTCTATATTCTAACCAGTTACTATTGGTAATTTGAGTTCCTAATTCCTACAAAACTATAGACTTCGTATTTTGACATCACATCACTTGAATCAGTTCTGTTTTTAACATGCCATGAGAATCACAGAAATTCATATTTTGGTGTGATATGCAAAATTATGTTCTATCATACACAAGTACTTTAAGTTATTCAACCTTTAGGCTGGAAGAAAAATATAAAGTTTTATGAGTGACAAGGACTTGGATATTTTGTTGCAGTTGATAAATTTTTTTTATATATCGTTAGATTCATTTTACGTTTAAAAGAATGTAAAATATTAATAATTAAAAAAAACATTTGTATGCTAGTGTTATACTTATTGAATAACATAAGCTTAGAATAAATGTGAATTTTATATTCTAGAAGCAATGTGCCTTTATTTATGAAAACAAAACTGGCACATAGATTGGGCATGCCTGAGTAAACATTTTAGGTTTTAGGTCTATTTCAGATTTATTTTGTATGGTTTATGTGGTAGCCATACAAAAATTGATCTTTGTTGGTTAGTAGCAAAATTGTGTGTATCAAGTACGTTGTGTACAAACTTCAGATACTCTTATCATATCAACTTTTATTCATTTTGATATGCCAATAACTGTAAACAAAAAAAAAACGCAGAAACTTACTTATGCCACTATTCTGTGGCAAAGGTAGCTTACAGCTACCTTGTTGAAGTGTTGCACTGAGGTCACTCGTAAAATCACTGTGTATTAAAAAAAAATCATTGCATGGTAACTCTTTGTTATTCTTTCATTTGCATGATTTGAAGTATAGCAGAATGCATTTATTTGCCTTCTCATGTGTGCATATGATAAGATCAGTGACATTCCAGGGCTGAGCAGAAAGTACACCTTTGTGGTATGTGTTTATAACATGACTGTTGATTTCAGATATTGTTACTCAACTTTTCCTGGTGTTTTCTTTTTGTCTGCATGCTGAATTTTTGTTAAAGATCAATACAGGGTTCATTCCACTAGACGTGATTTCTGCAAGTTGACTTGATGCCCTCACAATAGTTTAATTTAAATACATCTAATGTGCTTGGCAAGCAACATGAAACTCAAGCCATGGAGCTGGCTGAAATAGTAAGGCATCTCAGATGTATTTTTATGATGTGGAACACCATATCCCAGTGTATCACATGTATGTCTGAGGTACGATAGTTTTTGTGGTCTAGTGTCTGATAGATTTAGTCATCTACGTTCATTTAAAAATATCTTCGATGTTCCAAAAACACACAAAAATAAAATGTAGCAAATAGATAACATTGTTAACATAAAATGTATGATATTATTATTTGCATAATCAGCAATTTAATATTTGCATGTTATAATCTAAATACAAAAGATATGTTACATTCAGAGTAACTGCTTACTAAAACAGAAGTATTGAAAAAAATTAAACTGTAATATTCACTAGACATTACATTATGTCAGACAAAGAAGTTAAAAACAGTCATCATTGTTAATATGTAAAACTGCTGCTGTAGTGGTCATAGAACAAATTTGCAATGACCCTGTAATAAAACTGCATTAGAGTATGTCTCAATTGTCTGACAAATGTCATGCTTTTATCATCAAAAGCACAAATTGTTTGTATTTTTCACATTTGTTGAACTATTATAAAGTAGTAGTTTATTAAAAATTATATAAGTTACTTTACAGTTTCAGGGTAGCGAAGTTGTAAAGTTTCATTGACTTGAAGTGCAAATTTATACTGTATATTAGCTACAAAGTTCATATTTATCTTGTATGGTAGTAATTCTACACTATTGATTTTGAAGGTGAAACTGATAATGTACAATAGTAATAATACTGCATTGTCTTGTCATCCAGCTTCATATTGTACAATAATAACAACACTTTGTTGATTTGATGTTTAGATTCATGCTGCACAATGATATACTCCATTGACTTTAAGCAGAAATTTGTTACTCTAAAATAGTAACTACTCCTTTGACTTAAATCTTAGCTTTATACTGTGCAGTAATAACAATACCACACTAATGTTGTCAGATTTAGCTTAAATAACACTAAAATAACACGTTACAATAATGATAAACTAAGCACTAGATAATTATTGTAAACCAAATAATATAATAACATTATGCAATAATAATTGTAAACTGAATTGTAGAATAACATTTTACAGCATTGAAAGATTAAATACTAGAATAGCATGTTACATTGATGACTATAAGTTAAATTATGCCTATCTTACAAGTGATATCTATATGAAATAAAGTTTCAGAATAGTAATAAATAGTTTAAGTTATAAATAATACACTTTTTTGTTGTTGATTTTAAACAGAAATAAAAGTTATCAAGACTATCAGAGCAACTACACCAATTCATGCATTTCTGAGACTGCCTTGAAAAATTTTGTTGAGTAAGTGAATTTTTTCTCATTTGTTTTTCTATTTGCGATATAATACTGCAATAGAAAATATGTGCCCATCAGTAATATTAATTATCTTTAATTATTTTGATGAGTTATTATTGAAATTACCAGGAACACTTTCCTGTTATTAATTCACTATTTCTTGGAACACCAATAATTTTATAGACAACAAGAACAGATGTTGAAACTTAAAATTAACTTTCAAATCTACTTCTTGTTTCAACATTCTACTGTGTAACAATATCTGAGGTTCTACACCATTAAAAATAAAAGTTATCCTGTTTTCTTTATTTGAGTTTTTATATCTTATATAAGTAAGAAAAGTCAGTGATGTCGAGAAACCCACTTGTTTAGAACTTTTATATGCAAAAACGGCTGTTCTGGGCCCAGAACAGCCGTTTTTGCATATATAAGTAAGAAAAGCTTCTGATTGGTCTAATATTGGCTCATGAACTAATTTATTTTCTTGAAATTATGAACTACCTGTAGTAAATAAGCCATTTAAAACACAAATGGTATCGCCATCAAATCTGACAAAATATTATTGCTAAATGAGACTACTGAATTCAAATCATCATATTAATAGATGAGTATTACAATTCTAACTGCAAAGTAATTCTCTTTTATGACAGAGAACACTAAAATACAGAATTATTCTCTGATTTGACATAGAAATGAAGTAGAAACTCTAAGTGGTTGCAAATTATATATGCAAAGAAGTTTGTACACACATAAAAATGTCACATTTGTTTCTTTCTTAAAAAGTTGGTAATTAAATTTGAAATTTCCAGTTATCTGCAACAACAGCAGTTGTTCTAAGTGTTACCTTATTCATATAATTGTGAAATAAAACATATAAAATGAACACATAACTGCTTATTTAATGCTCTACATATTACATGTATGATAACATGATTTGAAAAACTAAAGGAGAAACAAGTTGTGAGATTAAACCATAAAAAGTGACCAAAATTCTTGAGATGAATATATATACATATTCCCTTATTTTTATAGAGGGGGGGATTGATAATTGAGAACAATATTGAAAAGTACAAAAACTGAGAAGTACTCTTCTTGATGACGATAAACCCAATTGAAATAATAATGTATCTGAGATCGACTGCTTTGGATATTAACACTTTTATTGATAAGGAGAGAATGTTTTGACCTCAGGTCATCTTCAGGTTAAAAAAAAGTGTTTGAAAATAATCATTTATGGACACACGTCTTAGAGACTAGAGTATAAATGTGTATTGGATTGTTGAGGGTGTTGCAGGTGGATGTTAGGTTATAAATTTGTATAGGTATAAAGGTGTTCCTTTGTACTTGTTTAACTTTCACATTTAAATTCTCTCTTTCATTACCTGAAGATGACCTAGAAAGGTCAAAATATTATTCTCTCTTCATCAATAAAAGTGAGAAGTACCCATGTAATTTTTTACTTCTTCCTGTGTTCATTCTTGTGATCTGTCATTAAAATTCATGTAGTGTAAATAACTGTTAAAGATATATTTTACGTTTTGAAAAGTATAAACTTATCTCACTTTTATTTCTAAAATATGTTTGACACCAGATTATTTTTAAAATCTTTTCTATTCTAATTTTCTAAAATTATTTTAAACATGCTATTTGCAGTTTTTTTGGAAGATATTTTCAAGAAGTTATTGATTATTCTTAGAGCTTGTTTAATTACTATTTTACAATTGTTATTGAGAAAGAGTTTCTATTTATTACAGCTTATGCAGACCAGCCTCCATCAACTACAGAGGTGACTGTTTTGTACCTGTGATAGCTATTCCTGTTGATCCTTTTCCTCATACACCACACCTAACTTGTTATTGTGTTTGAAAGGAAAAGTTCCAATACATAAAAAATAAAATGGTTTTGAAACTATTTACTTTTTTGATTTCAGTCTTACCTATTTTGAAATGTGTGTGTATGTGTGCATGTGCCATTAAAATTATTCAAAATAAATCAAAGTCAGCAATGGCTGACTGATTATTGTGTGAGGCTGTGAATCAAAGAACTTGGGGTCAAAATGTGATATTGTTGATTTTGCTGGACATTGTCTTATGT
Source organism: Carcinoscorpius rotundicauda (assembly GCA_011833715.1). NCBI lineage: Eukaryota > Metazoa > Arthropoda > Merostomata > Xiphosura > Limulidae > Carcinoscorpius > Carcinoscorpius rotundicauda. Next base: position 97,176 of record VWRL01002039.1, on the reverse strand, counting down.
GAATTCAGTTTAAAAATTGTAATCAGCCCTGTTATTCTGATATCTTAGGTTGCTGATTTCCATCTGAATCCTAGCATTCTCTGATTTAGCTCTTTTGCTCAATTTGTATAAAGTGCCATTCTGATTGATAATTACATAATAAATCTATTTCTGTTTTGCTTACTTAAATAAAGTGTTTAGTTTGATAATATTTTACACTGGAAGTGATATTTCATATGAGAGAGCCTTTCTCGTAAGGTTCTTCACAACATAAAACCTAGGTTGGTTTTTGAAAATTTAGGAGAAGATGATTTTCTTTAGCATGTGTCAAAACAAAGAAAACGAAGGTGATGATTTGAGAGAATGTAAATTTTCACGTGATGTTCGATAAATTTTTTACATAATCTGCTCTATTAAAAACTGAAAGATCAGCTACTTCAAGGTGATAATAGCGTAAATAATGATTGATTCAATTGTACTAAGTGAATGTGGGTAATGACAAGAAACTGTAAATAGAGTTTCCATGGTGTAATTACAAAGGAAGTTATTAATACTGTTTTTATATAAAAACTGCCATCATATAATTTATATGGAATCTGGCTGGTTCTGTAAAGTAGAGGTCTGTTCTGAATAATGCTATCAAGTGTCACTTTATTTTACTTGCTGTGGTTTATTAGTGTGTATTGACAAAAGCACATATCTAATGAAAAAAACCATCTATGGTATGGAAATATGGTAGGTAAGAAAATATTGAACATGTAACTTTAACGTGTTTTTTATATTATTATTTTTAGCAAAAGAGAAAGGCTTGTGTCACATTAATTTAGATTTTTTGCACAATGTTTTTGTATCTGACATTACAGAAAGATGGCTTATGTGAAATTTTTGCACCTATATATAAAATTGAGGAGAAGAGTTTCCTGGGATTTTACATTGTTTTTCTCTGTAACCTAAGTGTACAGATAATATTAATAACCCATAGGTAATAGATATGATGTGTAGATTTACAAGAATTTACTTGTGTACAAAGCTTCCAGATTGATGTGAATAAATAGGATTGAAGAATGCTGTAAATATTACCCTATACAATGAAGACTGTGGTGATTCCTTTGGTGATTGAAATTTATCTGTAATTAAAATATTAACACAATGATTGTGGAAAACAATGCCACAGAGATTTCATTACAGCTTTTCTATGATATGTGATCTACCAAATCCATAAATGGCCACAGAAGTTCTCAAAATCATGCAGAGCTGAGTCTCAAGTTGACTACAACTTCTGATTACAAAGATGGACCACAAGTCTTTGGACACAAATACCCACTTAGAACCAGAATATTGTGTTTGTCTTAAGTGATTGATAGCTCTAAACGCAATCAGGAATACATTGTTTTGCCACATATATGTTCTCAATAGCAAAATGAATATGCCAAATCAGTAATAAGTTACAGTGTTTCTGAGGTAAATCTGAATTACTAATAATAATTTGGCTGGAATTGGGAAAAGTTCACTGCCAACATGTTATTTAATGAGATGAGGAGCATCACGGGGACTGACACAACCATTACTTAATATGAGCAACAGCTGAGAAAATTATGAATGCACCTTTATAGCTAAAATTTGGTAATTTATTCGAGTTAACCAAACATTTGTAGTCCTTACTCCAACAAAATTATACTAAATTTCTAACCTTTCTTGCTGTCTTCTTTTATTTGTTTTTGTTAAATACTGTTGGTTTAAAGCGAGAGTATTTTCTTCATTACCTTGCGAGATGGAGGATTACATTGTTTTTTTACTGTGGAGAGGGATAGTAAATTGTTTAAAGATTCTGTTAGTGACCTTATGACTGTGGCCAACAAAGAGATAATGGAGAATATTTCATGCATGACTCAAAGCAATGCAAATTCTCTCTTTCAAGGATTGTTTCTGGAGCACAGATATTATAGATAGTTTCATCAAGTTTAACTCTTGTGGAACCTTTCAGTTTGACTACTATGTGTGTACCCTGTCGAAAGATATCAAGAAATGCAAGTATTTTAAAATCTATAAACCCAGCCCGAATGGTACATGTAATAACAAAACCGAAGTAAATATTGAAAAGCCTGACGCATTGTGGAGAAGCCTTTAAATAACATGAACAGTGTTCAGTGCTTAAACACATAAATTAGTTTTATTTTCTTTAATCCTTTACAGTTTGCTGATGACACTTGTATTCACAATAATTTTGGTAATAGAGGTTTTTTTTCAAGGTTTGCAATAAGTGATGATAACATATTTATAAAATAATTTTAATCCCATAAACCAAACACTCACCAAAAGACGTTTGTCTCCATTTTCATCCAAGTAAGGATATATAGATTGGGGAAATGTCACAATAAAGAATTTTAATAGCAGGACGTAGAGACTGAAGCATTTTTTCATCCAATATATCATAATCACTTTTTTTAAACTGTGAACCATGGTGGTTTAAAATTTCAGGCAAGAGCTTGTAATATACTGCACGTTGAAACTACTACTTTAGCTGATCCTCTAAAAGTAAATAAGTATACACATGAATCAAATGAATAATAACAGAAAACCAATTTCTGATATTAATATTCAGTAAGAGACTGCTATTTATTTGAGTCTTAGAAAATGCAAATGAAAGTAAAAAATTTGATAAGAAAATATATCTATATTTTAGTAAGTTTTTTTTTGTTTTGAATTTCGCGCAAAGTGTAAGACTAGAGGGAAGGCAGCTAGTCATCACCACCCACCGCCAACTCTTGGGATACTGTTTTACCAATGAATAGTGGAATTGACCAAACATTATAAAGCCTCCACGGCTGAAAGGGCGAACATGTTTGGTGCGATGGGGGATGAGGGACTACTTAACACACTTTACCAAGCCGCGCCCCTTTATTCTTTTTAATTACATCTCTCATTCGCAGATTTATTTTTTGAAAAAGGGGATTTTTAATGCGCTTTCTCAAACGCTTTCCAAAAATCCAAGCATTTTCCTTATGTATCGCCTTCGACAAAGTTAATTATATTCTTTAAATATTGGACTAACATTAGCCAACTTCCAGTCTTCTAATACTCTTACACTACGAATTAATTTTAAAGTATGAGCTAGCTGTTCACAAATAATAATAATAATAAAAAGCCCGGCATTGCCAAGCGTGTTAAGGCGTGCGACTCGTAATTTGACGGTCGCGGGTTTGACAAACATACTCGCCCTCCCAGTTGTGGGGAAGTCAATCCCACTATTCGTTGGTAAAAGAGTAGCCCAAGAGTTGGCGTGGGTAGTGATGACTAGCTGTCTTCCCTCTAGTCTTACATTGCTAAATTAGGCTAGCGCAGATTGCCCTCGAATAGCTTTGAGCGAAATTCTAAAACAAAAACACATAAAATATTCAAATTTCTTTAAAACTGTAGGATAAAATTTATCAATTTTGAGGTTCCCAGCTTTTCTCTAATAATTTCAGAACTTAATATGACATCTTTGTCACAAGTATTTTTCGAATACATTAAAAATGTGATATTTGTCTTCCTTTGTAAAAATTTAAGAGACGATAATTTGTAAATTTACTATTTCATAATTTTCCGATGATAGCTCTCAAGTATTTTACACTTTCAACTCTTTTCAATTTTTCATAAATGTTTACTATAAAATAATTTTCTTCCTCCTATACGTATATGCCCCAACACAAATGTAAGCATGAAATCTTTAACATTTACAATTTTATTTAGCTCCATCAAATGTTCTGATTCGTTCATCTTTTATCGTGCTGTAGTTGTGTAAGGCGTGCGACTCGTAATCCGAGGGTCGCGGGTTCGCGCCCGCGTCACGCTAAACATGCTCGCCCTCCCAGCCGTGGGGGCGTTATAATGTGACGTTCAATCCCACTTTTCGTTGGTAAAAGAGTAGCCCAAGAGTTGGCGGTGGGTGGTGATGACTAGCTGCCTTCCCTCTAGTCTTACACTGCTAAATTAGTGACGGCTAGCACAGATAGCCCTCGAGTAGCTTTGTGCAAAATTCCAAAAAAACAAAAACAAACAAAGTGTAGTTGCTGACTTTGTTCATAATTAACAGAATCGCTCTTGGACATGTGGTTTAGTTAATTACATGTTTTTTTCTTGAAATAATTGAATATAGAAGAATATCATGCTGATATAATAGTAGATAAACAGTGGTAAACAATATAGTTCTTGTTTGATACAAGACGTGCCAGGACACTGTTTGCTGCATGTGTGTTATAGCCACTCCAAGTAAAGTTGCCGCTCATCAAGTAAGTACTTGATTTATTTTAGCAAATGCTGTTAATGTAGATGTGACTGGAGAGGCACATCTCTCACGAAAAGCAACTAGATAAGATAATGTTTCGTACCATCCAAACAGCGAATATCCAAATTAACAAGTAGTGAATGTAGCAATAAGAAATAGCTCCAAAAGATTGTTGAGCGTCATGATCAGTGTAACTGGAATTTACCACAGTTAACATCAGCTAAAAGAGTCATTAGTTGAGTAACCAAGAAATGACACGTTATTGGTCATTGGACATGGTAAAATCGCACTCAATTTGTTGGTTTAGAAGATTTGATAGAATTGATGTTATGCTAAACAAAGAGTCACACAACGAGCAATCTGTGTTCCGTTTACCTTCAGTACTTTTATTTAGGTCAAATACAAAAGAACAGAGCTAGCTGCTTTGTATCGATATATCGCTCCTTTGAATGTTGTCGGGTAAGCAAGCAGGCATGGCCATGGCCAGAGATTGTAAAGAATTCTAACAAACGCCGCTGTGGTTTTTAAAAGTATTTTGTACCACGTAATAACTCCAGACTGTCGTTAAAACATAATTAATTTGTTGAATATCAGCGGTTTCTTTGTCTTTTTAATTACCATATAATTAAATCACCATTCGTACCTTCTAATTACAGTATTATCTGTAATAATCATTAAAATATGAATCATATTTTGGGAATACGTTTTTTACACAAAGGTTGGACACGTTGTATTCATCTTTATACCATGTTGAAAGCCATAATTATTTAAGTTGTAGTCTTAACAAGTGAATACGCTTCTGTGAAACTCACTTTAACTTTAAATCAAACATTCAGTTTAGCGTACAAAGTGGCCTGGCATGGCCAAGCTCGTAATCCTAGGGTCGCGGGTTCGTGCCACATCGCGCTAACATTGCTCACCCTCCCAGCCGTGGGGGCGTATAATTTGACGGTGAGTCCCACTTTTCGTTGGTAAAAGAGTAGCCCATGAGTTGGCGGTGGGTGGTGATGACTAGCTGCTTTCCCTCTAGTCTTACACTGCTAAATTAGGGACGGCTAGCACAGATAGCCCTGGAGTAGCTTTGTGCGAAACAAACAAATATGAGGGAGTAAACTACCAGACCACACAATGTGTCAATGTTTCTTGTGTGAATGAAACAACAGAGCAAAAGATCAGCATTGGATGATGAAGCAAAATCCATATTCAATTAACTTGAATCAAACAACGAGAAATATGAAAATATGTTTGACACAAAAACATTTTTCACTTCTACTCGACTTTAAATAGCGATTAATAAAGCTGTATCCAAAAGCCTTAGGAAAAGATGGCGAATGTTTGAGGTATTAGTGTGAATAATTTCCATCTCTTTCGAAGGGAAAATATAAAAGCTGGATCAAATTGGGGCTTCATATCAGTACTTTGACATCGGATGAACAGTTTAAAAAGTGTAACGGATTTACAGTTTCAAATTTATTTTAGTGCTTGAGTTTGTTTCTGTACAGTGTTATCGTGATTTGTCGAACATTCTTGTGTGTAAAAATCAGCAATACTTCTTTGACGACTGTGCTAGAAAATTAACAAAATTTGTATTAACTCGATTAATTCCAATAGAAAGTGATTATTCGAGATTGGCTAACTAAAGACATTGTACTATAGGTATCGGCGACTTTTTGTGTGACAACATCAACTCAGAATTAATTTGCTTTGGATCGTCAAAAAATACTCAGTACTGAACCGGATATAAGACTCAGTATTGTTTGTAAATTTGTAAAACTCTTTTACATAAAGCATCATTTGTAATAACTTAGTAATCACCGTTATTATAAATTGCATTGGTTTTTAAGTTTCTTAAATAAAACATATTTGTGTTGAAAAGAAAATTTTGTGAAGCAATCTTGTTGACAAATACTACATATTTGATACATAATACCATTTAATTAACTACTAAATCCAAAGTTATATTTTTGGTTATTTGAAATAGTAATACGTTAACATACATGATATAATTACAAGGATACTCGTTCAAAACAAATAATAATAGGTAACGTAATAAACTTGAAACTCCTGTGCAAGCTCGGAATCAAAGACAGAATTCGAAATAAATTTCGGCCTGGCATGGCCGAGCGCGTTAAGGCGTGCACTCGTAATCCGAGGGTCGCGGGTTCGCGCCCGCGTCGCGCTAAACATGCTCGCCCTCCCAGCCGTGAAGGTGTATAATGTGACGGTCAATCCCACTATTCGTTGGTAAAAGAGTAGCCCAAGAGTTGGCGGTGGGTGGTGATGACTAGCTGCCTTCCCTCTAGTCTTACACTGCAAAATTAGGGACGGCTAGCACAGATAGCCCTCGAGTAGCTTTGTGCGAATTTCCAAAAAAAAACAAAAAAAAACGAAATAAATTTAAATTCAAATTTACATTTATTAGTGACAACAAGATTTGATCATGTCTGATTATCATATTTTTCTTGAATAAGCCTCCCTCGAACACGTGGAAAAAATATAACAAAAATGAATTGCTTGAAATTGTCGAAAATTTAGAATTAGAGGTTGAAAATTCAATAAGAAAAAAATAAACTAAAATGTGTATTAATGAAATATTAGTCACGATAATTTGTTGTCTGAGGAAATATTGGAGGAATACTTATTGCTGAGTGATAAAGATAAACTAGAAATCCCGTTGAATGTGAAACAAATCGAGATCGAACAAGCACGCATCGAGGCCTAAAGGGAGAAAGAGCAAGCCCCATGGAAGTGGAGAGAGAAAGTAATCATCTTGAGGCCAAACAAGCCTGTATTAAAGCCAAGAAAAAGTAAGTGAATATCGAAGCAGAAAAAGAATGAGGTTGAAAAAAATGGAATTTAGATTCTAATCCGATCGACGAAGATAAAATGTCAACTTAACTCAATCGATATATTAAGGTACCACCATTTAACGGAGATTAAATTGGTAAATGTGTCTCATATTTTGAGACAGTTGCCCAAATCATTGGATGGCCCACAGGAAAGTGAACATAATTATTATAAAGTACTTTAACTGGTAAAGCACAAGAAGCTTATGCCCCTTTCCCTCTCTGACAAACTGCACCAATTATGATAAGGTTAAAGTAGCTATCCTTAAAACATAAGAGTTGTTACAGGAGGCTTGTCGCCAAAAGTTTCAAGGTTATTGCTACCAAGAAAAGCAAACGTATATGAAATTGCTTGCAATAAAAGAGGTTAATTTTGATAGATAACGTAATTCTATGCATAATGACAACAGTTAAGACAATTATTTCTAACTGAGGTATTTAAACGCTGAACAAGTGACGACCTCAAAACTTATTTGGAAGAAAATAAAGTTCAAACACTACAGGAAGCAGTGTCGTTTTCGAGGATTACACTTAAACTCAAAAAATCACTTTCATAAAAAAATTCTTGCCATCTCAGCAAAAACCAGTTTTTGTCCAATCCACCAAAGTTTATGATTCTTCTAAAACATAGAGCTCCTATGATTTGAAATCTTCAGACGACCATAAGTCTTTTTCAAAACCATCAAAGCCTGTCAGTTATTTCTGTGAAAAGCCTAGTCATGTGATATCTGATTGTGGGAGTTTCAAAAAGGAAAGAAGGCAGCACCCAGTACATATGTGTCCACTTATGGACATAGTTTCACCAATTCACCATATTTTCTTGATTTAGCCACTTATAAAAAGGCTGATGTAGTTAGGGAAGGTTTTAGACACTGATTCTGTGTCTTTGACAAATCATACTTCTAATTTCATATTTGTACATATTTTATTTGATACTGTGATACTTCAGCCATTGTTGTTGAAGGTGTTTCGCCTTTAAATTCTGGTTCTGCCACTAGTGATTTTATTACGGACCAGAATATTGAGGGTGGTTTTATTAATGTATAACATTTGTTATACATCAGATGTAGTTTCGGGACCATTTGTGGTTCCAGTCAGACTTACTCTGCTAAATCAGAGTGTATCATTATTGTTGGAAATTAAGCCAAAAATAAATCTTGCACATTTCTTCAGAGGACAACATTGTAGATTTGTTAGAGAAATGTTTTGGGTCTGACATGAATATAGTGAATTGTCCGACTGGCATGTATTTCAATGTCAATGTTAAACGTGAAGGATCTGGTTCACAAAGTGAAGTGTCATTTGTCAAAAGCAAACTGATCGATGGGTAAGATAAAAAGATCCATAGATCTCTTTACTATTGAAATATACAGATAAACTGGATAAAGTTCCAAATTGTTACTTTGGCTGGCAAAAGTGGTGTACTCATGAAAACAGTCTACCAATTGTAGTAGCTTCAGGGGACAGGTCTATAGTTTATCAAATAGTTGTTTCAAAAGCGTATTATTTAGAAATATTGAAAGTTGCCCATTGCCTTCTCATTGGAGGTCATTCAAGTGTGAATAAAACATACGACATTTCTTTTATCAAAGATTAGGCTAGATCTTTCTCACTTCTGTAAGACTTGTCACAGTCTTTATTGGTTAGAAAACCTAATAAAAATTCTATTACTCCTTGTGAACCTATCCCACCTTTCAATGAATATCTAAGTAATGAAATTGATGGTTGTGTTAAGCCAATATGATAACATTTGTATTGAAGCACTTTTATATGCAGTTTTATTATAATTATAAAGTTATTATTATTGGGTTACATACTGTAATGATTTTGAAATTGTGTAATTCTTTGGCAATGTATTGTGTTGTTATAACTATATGTATATATCAATGTATAGATGTAGTAGTTAAAAATAGTCTAACGCCTATTTTAATTTTCTAAAGAGGGAGATTGAAGAGATATACTGTCTTACATTTGCATTAGTGCCTACACTTGTTTCTGTATAGCTTTCGTTTCTACATCTTACATATATTCTTGAATGTATTGCGCAAGTCCCACCTGTTCACGAGATTTATAGAACGTTCTTCATTTTAAAAATTAACAATACTTGTTTGACGACTGTGCTAGATCATGATCGAAATTTCTAGGAACTCCTCGCGTTTACCATAAGAAGCGGTTAACCGAGAGATAAAAAGAATATCATTGGACAGCTTCAGTCAGTGTGCAATTGTCCTCGCAAGCTATAGTTGTAATCAACGCATATTAATAAGAAAACTACAGAACTGGAGTGGAAACGTTTATACATTTTGAATATTACTTAGGATGTATTTATTTTTACGAGGACATCAAATATCTTCATTGGTAAAGAGTGAACTTGTTAGCGGTGTGAGCTCACTCAAGAACTGAAAATTTTAACTCAGAATGTATTTGCTCGTCGTAGACTTGGATTTATAGAGTATTTAGTTCTAGACAGGATAGTATGTTTTTTCTTATAGCGAAGCCACAACGGGCTATCTACTGTATCCATTGAGGGAAATCTAAACCCCGATATAAGCATTGTAATTCCAAATACTTATTGATGTATATAGCTCATGCTTTGTAATAACCATTAATATAAATTGTATTGTATCTTATGCTTGTATATTAAAATATATTTGTGTTAAAAAAGGAAATTGTTTGTATCAATCTTTTTGGCAACTATCATCAATTTGATATATATTAATATTTAATAAACTTTTAAATTCAACTTCAAATTTCCGGTTATTTGAAATAATAATACGCTATTTACAAATTTCGGGAAACGACAAGGATCCAAATTTAAACAAATGTTCAAAACATGTTCGATAAATTCAATAAGTTGGACTGTAATATGAGCTTGAATGTTAATTTTTTACACTTATATATTGACTCTTCCCTGAAACTATTGGTGCCGTCAGCGACGAACAAAGGAAAATATTTCATCAGTACATCTTAAATGGAGATATCATGGAAGGAGGATCATCACCGAAATGATTGATTTCTGCTGTTGATCATTGAAACAAGATGATGAAAATGCAATACATAAAGGTTAGACCATAACCTGTAAATTTGAGAATAAAAGACGTAAATTCACAAAAAGGTCAGAATGATTGAGAATGCACATTCGTTAGGCATAAATATTTTTCCTTTATCTTCAATTTGTTTGTATATTTTTAAAAAATATTAATAGTAAAAAATATTCATTGTAGTAACCGAAATAATAATTCCATCTATGTAAGTGTTTTTTTCACATCTTGATTTGTAAACAAATCTTTATGCAATAGAATAAAGTGATTATTATTTTCATTATCTGCTGAATTATAGAAAACCCATTATGAAAACCGTAAGCAATTTTATAAAGTTTAAATTGCAGGCCTGTATGATTAATTACAAGGGCTATGATAGTCACTGAGGCTTCAGACGGTATAGGTATTAAAATTTTTATTAACGTAAAGCAAAGAACAACTTTTCTACCGTTTAAGGTCATCTTGAGATATATTATTACTTCAAGTGGGTTTCTCGTCATCATTAAACTGAGACTTAGCCAATCTAGAACAATTTCTGAAATGGAAAATAGAACTGATATAGTTCCCAATGATAGGGAAACATCTTATGTGTCACCTAATTACAAACAGTGATCCCTCCAGTGTTTATAAACTGAACACCAAACAACACCATTGGCTATCTGTGCTCTGCCTACAACAATATCGAAACCTGAATTCTAACCTATTATTCAGGTATATGCTTGATTTTCACATAAAGTGTTGGTTAAGAAATTATTAAATACCTGTTGTTTTAAACATTCACACAAGATATAATATTTATCTTCTCATATGAGTGTGGCTAACCACAGTTTTGAAACATACACAGTGAACTTTACAACTGACCAGTTAGGTTGTTCCTAGATTAGAAATACCATAAATCCATTTTCTATCTGATTTTTAACCCAAATTAAATTATATCCAGTATAATAGAATATTGATGTAAGTATCGTCGAAATGCCATAGTTTTAATCTTTTTCTTACAAGTATAATCCCCTCATCCTTTCCCCCACAAGATCTTAACTGCCATGAGTGTAAGGCTACCATTAGATGTTATCCATCGTACGTTTTCGTACGATGAAAAATATAAAAGTGGTTTTAACCGGTTTCTCGAGAGTAATGGTTGGTCCGTCTCAGCTGATGGATTAAAGGCAGAGACAAGACATTAGGTCTTTAAATTTTTTCCACTGAAGTCTCGCATTTACACTCTGAGAGCTTGTGTTATAAATTTAACTTTTGCCTAACTGAAACGTTTTTCTCAGAGATAAAAGTTTCATGGTGTACCAGACTTGAAATAATTTGTCAATAATTAATTTTTTCTAATATTTTTCGTGTCTTTTTGAATCCTTTTTACATTGGATGGAAAAACAAAATGAAGATATATAATAAGAGATTTAAAAAAAAATTTATATTACCAAGTAAATCAGATGAAGTATTACGACTTTGACTACGTTTTGTTGTTACTTACATTTTCATATGAAGATTAGTTTATTATAATTGTTATAAAAAAAACACTACATACTGAATTATTCTGTTTCATGCATATGTTTAAACTAAATGTATAAATTATTATTATTATGCCTCTCGATTCCTTGAAGGAACATAGGGCCGCAATCGCTTGCGGATTCATTAACAGACTGGTTTTTTTAAGTGAGTAGATTGTTATCCTACTGCACAACCCCCGACCAGGAGGATAAACCTTAGCCGTCTCTAATTTTACAGTGTTAGACTAGAGGGAAGGCACCTAGTCATAACCACCCACCGCCAACTCTTGGGCTACTCTTTTACTAACGAATAGTGGGATTGACCATAACAGTATAACGCCCCCACGGCTAAAAGGGCGAGCATGTTTAGTGCGACTGTGATGCGAACCCGTGACCCTCAGATTATGAGTCGCAAGCCTAACGCGCTTGGCCATGCCGGACCCAGTGTATAAATGTGCAACTATTATCAACAACGCATTTGAATAGCAACTGTAATAAGTAAAAAAGATAATAATTAAAGTTCCGATATGGGTTCGCGATAAATTTACGAACTTTCAACACTAAAATCCAAGATGATATTTCAAATTTATTTTGAAATATATAGCGTTACTCTACTTCGTCAACATAAAGAAAACAAATTGATTTGATCGAAAACCGTCAATTAAAGCGAGTAATTCCATACTGAGTAATGTTACTCATACGGTCTTCCAATTCACAACAGGGATTGCAGTTAAACATACAGTCTTTCATTTCCAATTCTGAGTGGTATAAAATATACCTTCGCCCTCCGGTGGCATATCAGTACATCTTCGAAGTCACACCACTAGAAACCGAGTATTGATAATCGTGGTATGTAGAGAAGAGAGTTATTGTTGTTTTGAATTAAGCAAAAAGCTACACAATGGGCTATTGTTGTTCTCCCCACCACGGGTATCGAAACCCGGATTTTACAGTGCAAGTCCGAAGACATACCGCTGAGCCACTGGGGGGTAGAGAACAGAGAGCCCATTGTGTAGCTTTGTGGCAAATCTAATAAGCCCAGCTTTCAAAGCCGGAAAAAGGAAACGTCATTAGCGAAAAAAAGTCAACCAAAAGCAACCCATATAACCTACGGTAACGTAATGGAGAAATTGTTTAGTTCGGCTAAATTTGCTGAAATTCAGACCGCTCGCAAAAAAACTTTGCAAAACTGAGTGAAGGCACATTCCAAGACGCAACGAAAAGAACAGAAATAACAGTGATGTGCAGAAAACCCATTTGTAGAGAAATATATATATATGAAAACGGTTCGTTTAGGTTGAGAAAATATTTCACGTAGAGGAGCGAACAACGTTTCGACCTTCTTCGGTCATTGACAGATTCACAAAGAAAGAAAGAGGTAACTGACCGGAAGCTGACCACATGTTTGAAAAAAGTTGTGAAACTGAGTGTCGGAATGTAGAGGGCGGTGTTAGATGTTTGAATACATAATTTGATATTATTTATTTTATTATTTTTAGTATAGGTATAAAAGCGTTCCTTTATATTGGTTTATTTTGGGTTTAAGTGTAGTTTTTACATAGTATAGACTATAGTTTTGTGCCTGGTTTTTGAATAAATTTGGTATTTACTGGAATGTTATATTTTGTTACACGATTTTGCCAAATGTTGGTCATTTGTCTGCTGATGTCGAGAATATATGGTATGCAGCAGTATATGGTTTCGTGATTTTTTATTCATGAGATATATTTACTTTTGTTGGTATGATAAAAATATCAATTTGAGCATCCTATATAAATCTCCAACGACTGATGTGCTAATCTGATTTAGAAAGGTGGCTTAGTGTGGTTATATAGAAACTTTTCGAATAGTAATGTTGCACAAATAAATGTCACCTCATCCCAATATTTTGCAGTAAAATCCGAATATTTTCTTAAAGAAAACAATGCTCCCTTGTGTCACAGTGCTATTTCTGCGGATTTATGCTACTAGAAACCATATTTTGATTCCCGTGGTAGGCATAGCACAGATATATGCTTCTCTACTTTGTATATAAAAGAAACACGAACAAAAAAGACTAAAATCCATTAATGTAGATAACGTTCAACGAAACAGAGAAAATGATAAATAATTGTATTAAGTTTTTTAGCTGTAAAGCAAATTTCTGCTGGTATAATAGTTTATTAGTCTCTAAAGTAACCCAAGCATCGTGCTTTTTTGTTTAGTGGTAGAGTAAGAAGGATTTTAAGTTACATCTACAAAAATACTAAAAATAAGTCAGAAGAGATATCAACTTATTTTACATGCAACTGATGTAGCTTAATTTAGAATATTGTGCCCATTTTGGGCTCCTTACCTTTAAATTATCAGAAAGGGTTCAAAGATGTCTAACTAGAATGGTTCCTCGAATGAAAAGGTTGTCAAACGAGTAGGGCTGAAATCTTTCAAATTGTTTTCTCTTGAGAGAAGAAGATCTTAGTGACATCTGGTTGAGGCGTTGAAGTCTGAAGACGAAATTGTCAGTGTTGATGTATTATATTTCTTTCGTAGTCAATAGTGAGAATTGTAGGACAAAAGAGAAACAAATATACACTTGGTATGGTACTTGTCACATTCAGCTAAGACAATTTTATTTTTTAACATGGTATTTGGTCTCTCAAATGGATTATTTTCGGATGCTTTGGAGGCAGTAAATTTAAGTGAGTTTAAGAGAAACTTTAATAAATATATGATTGATAAGGGCTAACCTTAAGATTTTTTTTTAAATTTATTTATTGATACTTTTATTTTAGCTCAGAGGATGGAACAACAGAGACGGACCAATATGTCTCATATCGTTCCAAAACGTTATATAATGTACTTGTTAATGTACATAAGTTCATACAATTTTTGAATAATTTAAGCTCAGTACATCCCAGTATGTATCAGTAAAAATGAAAATTTTTGTTAAAGAAAAAAAGTGAGTCTATTCAAACAACCAATATTACTTTCTTACGCTTAATGTACCGAAATTTAAATATCTTTGAAACGTACTCTTAATAATTTAAAGGTAAGAACATGACGATATCTCAGAGAGAGAAAAAAATTGTTTCAAGAATAAAGAAATAAATAAAATCTCGTTAAGGAAAGCATATATATATAAAACCCATCGACGATTAATGTAGGAAACGCTTAACCTCGCTTAATATGCTTAAATTTAATCCTTTCTCAAACCTTAGAAAAAAAAAGAACATTTTCTTTAAGAAAGCACAGTAACAGTTTCGTATAGCAACCAGTATAATCAGCTTATACCCATAATTTCAACGCTTAACATGGCTTACTGTGTTTAAATTCAACCCTTTTGTATATAAATTATTTACAACTTCAGGCATGCACATCTCTATTATCGTACAGAAAAAAAAACGGGAGATTTTAATTACAAAAACAAGAATATCACGTTAAGTAATCCATATAACCTTCTGAAGTTTTTCAATATCTTTCTATTTTGTTATTTTATAGTGAATTACTCAATAAAGGATTATGAAACAAGAAAATAGTTACTGCCGGGTGTTCGGAAAGTCACTGTGCACTTATGTATTCATTAACAGACATGTTTCAATATAGAATACAGGAGGAAAATATGAATGACAATTATAAATAATGTTGAAATTGACTCCCGTTGGCATCAGTATAGGCCTGGATTCTTCTTATTTTGTCTCTAAACACTGCTATCAGTCACTGGCTTGAAATAGACTGAACAAAATATGATTACTGAGTAAAATATGATTACAAAACTGTACAGTGACATTCCGAACACCCTGTAAAATTAGAAAAGAGATAAACTGAATTAAGGATATAATCTACAAATGCGTAGTCATATTTAAATTCATTTTATAAAACAATGTAGAAGTTATAAGCAAAAAAGAAGTTACCGAATAAGTAAATTTTACATGAAAGAGATAAACATAACTGTTGCTGATAAGGCTGCTGACAACTTTGTTTTAATTTGTAAAAATAATTGTATTAAACATTTATGCTAATAACAGAAATTTAATTGAAAAATTAAAACCGTTATATAATGTGTACAAAGAGATTACCATTGTAACATAACATTTTTATTAGACCTCGGAAACATTGTGTGAAAACTCATAATACCAAAATTATCTCGTATTTCAAACTCAATAAAACAACATAGGTCCAGATTTGTAGATAGGGTAAGAAAAAGCAACAGTTAAGGATTTGTGAGTTATTATAGGTTATGGTATATGACACGTTACAGGGCATTTACACAAATAGTGTCTTTTGAAGGAAGTGAGATAAGCAGCACCATAGGGACTGGCACTCAGTTATAACTGAGTTGTTACTTGATATGTGCAATAGTAGAGAAGATTATTACTGTACCTTATTAGTTAGGATTGGGCAATTCTATTAGCTCAATGCCTGACTTATTCGACTTCAACAAATATCTTTAATCCTTAATTTAACTACACTACTCGAAATTTCTCACCTTTCTGGATTTTTCTTTCATTTGTTTTTCCTTAAATATTCTTGGTTTGAAGTGACAGTATTTCATTGATTACTTAACGAGATGAAGCATTTCATTACTTTTGCTTTGCGAGGAGAACCGAATTGACTGAAAGTTTCTTAAGCTTGAAAGCATAGTTAACAAAAAGATAATAAACATTTTCTGGTTGTAGAAACCTTAGAATGCAAATTCTCTTTTCAAGATTTATTTCTGGATTTCAGATAGTATGCAAAGTTTTATCAAGTTTAACTTCTGAGAAACCTTTCAGCCTGACTACTCTGTGTGTGTCCCATCGAGATATACCAAGAAACGCAAATGTTTTGAACTATGAACAAAGTCTCAACAGTATTGTAAAATACTAAAACCGAAATATACAGTGATATGGCTGATTACTGTTCCAGACCATTCCTTTAAAGTCTTTAAATAACATGAACACTCTCTCGTCATTAAACATGTAAATTGTAGTTTTCTTCACTTTAATACTTTATTGTCGTTTGTTCTTTAATTATGTGTTTAAAATTCACGTGAACTCTTGTAATATACTGGACACTGTGAGACTTTTATTTTAGCTGATCCTTTAAAAATAGAAGGTATAGTTAGATAGGTATAAAAATAATAAAGGAAACTCTAATTTCTGATAAATATATTCAATCAACGGTTAAGGTGATTGTTATGTAAATGTCGTGTAAATGTTTTGTAAGCGACAACATGTCGTGTTGTGTTTAAGTTTTCATTTCTATTTATTATATTTTCCTATTTATATTATTATTTCAAAGTTTAAACTAATAAAATATGTTGTTATTCATTTAGGGTAACATTTAGAATTTTCTTGAATTAAGTAGACCAATCATATGTTTGTAAATGAAATGCTGGCGACTTCGTGTCTAGACATTTAGTTTTGTGCAAGAACGGACATGCGCGGATTGCTGTAGAAGTTTCAAGGTTTTTCGAGGAGTCTAGGCCTACAATATATAAACAGACGAAGATGCGAGGAAGGAGGAGAGTCAGACATTAGTTTTATTTCAAAAGAGAAGAGTCATTAGAAAAGAAGTCTCAGTCATTCGTTTGAGAAAGATTAAGTGTTTGCTGTGATTATTCAACCTGGATTTGTGACTGAAGTTAGATCTACGGAAGCTGTGATTTTACTTCGTCAATCTCTACGATTCATCCGAATTAGTGGTTATACTGAAAGTCAACACGTGTGGAACAATTTACGGGAAATCGGAAAAAATTAAAGGCGACAATTTTGTGACGTTCTTCGGAGGCAACCTGAAAAGAACTTCGTCGAATTTATTGAACTGTGAACTGTTTTTGAACTTCGGAATTTCTTCGTTGGACCAAATTCACACCCTAGACTGGAATTTGAGACTTTCATTTTAGATCATTATATTAGATACAGGCCAGTATCATTTTGTTTTGTGATAAATTTTGAAGTTTGAAACTAGTATTATTTTGTTTTGTAATTAATTTCGAATGTTGTAACTTAATATCTGTCACTGTTATTATATAATTTATGTTATATCTGTTATATTTGTTAATAGTTTAGTGTAATAAATTATACAAGCTGTTAACTGCGTTTTTCTGTTGCGTTTAGTCTACGAAGAACATAAAACATAAAAAATACGTTACAGATAATAAGAAGCATTTATTAAACGTTTGAGAATCTCGAATTTAATGATTAGTAATATAAAAATAAAAACAAAGAAACAGTATTTATAATTACAAGAGAAATACATATACATCAGAGTAAAAAAATTAGTACACAAAACAAAGAAAATGAAATAATTTGAAACAAATGAATAATTGATATTTAGTTTTAATCAAGTGAAGTGTGTTCATGTATAATGTTTCTTTATTAAGCAGTTCAGTATCATGTTTGACTGTTGAGAAAATTTTAGAGAAGGAGAAAAACCGAATGTTTTATTTTTCGTATTGCGCTGATAAATAGCGTAGTTGGAAGGGCTTATAGCCATCCTTCCAGGTTTAACAGATATTCCAGTGTGTTCATAGTTACTGTTTACAAGTTGTAAACAATGATCAAACGTTATATGTTAAATAAAGACTTAACTTATTCTTGTGAAGTAATTTTTTTGAAAACACTGCGTGGTTTCACTGTGAATTTTAACTTTGGTACACCAAATTAATGCACAACATTCCAGTATTTAATTTGTTAAAGACTTACCTGAAACGGTTCATGACAATTTACAGTGTGAAAAGCCAAATCTTTTTAGCTCTAACAATCATACGAGTGAAAACGAGTGTTTGAAATTCTTATAAGTGGAAGTCACAATGCGATTTTGTTGGTGTTTGACATTGTACAGAATCTATTTCATCAGGGTAGTGAAAGCGTATCAGGGTATTTTCAATTTATTATATTATTAGCAAATTTAAGGAATTTATTGACTGTTCTTTTATGTATGCCACTGATATAAATAAATTAGAGCAGAGGTTTCAGAACTAAGACTTATAGTACACTACTTGTGACATTACTGTAGTTTGACGGAACTCAAATTGTAAGAACCTATTGCCTTTTGTCCTCCAGCCAATCTTCTTCAAACTGTTTGTTTGTTTGTTTTGGAATTTCGCACAAAGCTACTCGAGGGCTAGGTGTCCGTAATTTTGCAGTGTAACACTAGAGGGAAGGCAGCTAGTCATCACCACCCACCGCCAACTCTTGGGCTACTCTTTTTACCAATGAATAATGGGATTGACTGTGACATTATAACGTCCCTACGGCTGAGAGGGCGAGCATGTTTGGCGCGACGCGGATTACGAGTCGCACGCCTTACGCACTAGGCCATGCCAGGCCGATCTTCTTCAAAATTGTTAACTTATCCCTCACACTCACAGAGAGAACTGTTTCCAAGCTTTTATGTAGCACCTTGTGTTACGTATTTTTTATGTTTTAAGTTCTTCGTAGATTAAACGCAACAGAAAAACACAGATAACAGCTTGTATAATTTATTACACTAAACTATTAACAAATATAACAGATTTAACATAAATTATATGATAACAGTGTCAGATATTAAGTTACAACATTCGAAATTAATCACAAAACAAAATAAAAATTAGTTTCAAACTTCAAAATTAATCACAATACAAAACGGTACTGGCCTGTATCTAATATAATGATCTAAAATGTAAGTCTCAAACTCCAGTCTAGGGTGTGAATTTGGTCCCACGAAGTAATTCCGAAACAGTTCACAGTTCAATGAAATCGCCGTCTCTCAGCTCAAGCAGTAATTCAGATGTATCGTAGAGATTGACGAAATAAAATCACAACTTCCGTAGATCTAACTTCAATCACAAATCCAAGTTGAATATTCACAGCAAACACTTAATCTTTCTCAAATAACTAAAACTGATGCCTGAATCTCACTCTTATTCTTCGAATAAAACTAATGACTGAATCTTTCTTCTTTTCTCGAATAAAAACTGATGACTGAATCTATCTCTCGTCACCGTCTTTTATACCGATAGGCCTATTTCTCGAACAATCTCGCAGTTTCCATACAACTCCTGAGCTATCCACGCATATCCGTTCTTGCACGAGACTACACGTCGAGACACGAAGTCACCAGCACTCATTAACAAACATATGATTGGTCTACTTAATTCAAGAAAGTTCTAAATATTACCCTAAATGAATAACAAAATATTAGTTTAAACTTCTAAACAATAATATCAATATGGAAAAATGAATAATACAAATGAAAATTCAAACACAACACGACATGTTGTCGTTTACAAAATATTTACACATATACATAACACTCTCCCCCTTAAAAGTAAAAAAAAAAGTTTGAACTTGTGAAAACTTTTTTTTTGTTTTGCTGATTTGTCTTTTTAAACCAACTTAAAAGGGTTAAATCCAGTTGATTCTGAAATAACCTCGCGAACTTCAAACAGTAACAAGGGAACACTCTCAACCCAGTTCTTTGAGTGTTTGTGGCAGTAATTTGGTGGAAAAGATAAAAAATACCTTGTGACTCAGGACAGTATGCAGTAGATGAAACTTGATGGAGGTTTAGATCATGCATGGCTTGTTCAAATATCTTGGACATAAAATTTGAGCCTTGATCTGATTGCACAACTTTTGGAATCCCGAACATGGTAAAGAATTTAACAAGAGCCTTAACAATGTTGGGAGCAGTGATTTTTCTCAAAGGGATTGCCTCAGGGAAACGTGTAGAAGCACACATGATCGTCAAGAGGTATTCATTTCCTGCTTTGCTTTTTGGCATTGGGCCAACACAGTCGATAATGACCCTTGAGAACGGTTCTTCAAAGGCAGGAATAGGCTGCAGTGGTGCTTTTGGAATCCCCTGATTTGGTTTTCCTGTCATTTGGCAAGAATGGCATGTTTTACAAAAGTCAACAACATCTTGGCGCATCTTAGGCCAATAGAAATGTCGTCGGATACGATCTAGGGTCTTTCTTACACCTAAGTGTCCCGACAATACATGGTCATGAGCAAGACTAAGAATATCATTCCGATAGCATTTTGGAATGACGATTTGGTGAAAAACATTCCACTCTTCGTCAGCAGCAACGTGAGGAGGTCTGTATTTTCTCATTAGCACACCTGACTTCTGGTAGTAAGAAATAGGGACAGTTCCTATTTCATTTTCATCAACAGCCAGTTGTAGAAGAGAACGAGTTTCAGGATCATTGTCCTGTTCCTCAATAAGTTTGTTTCGATGAAGAGAGTCGAAAAATGTCTTAGAGTCATCAGTAGTACTTAAAGTTGAGTCAGAAATCTCATCGATGTGAGACATGAACGTATCAGACAAAGAGAAATCCTCTTTGGACTCCTGAGAACGTGTCTGAGAACGAGTAACAGCACAGGCGGGAAAAACATCAGGAAACTCTTCAACGAGTTGCTCTGTACTGGGGCTAATAACAGGTGCTTTAACAACACGAACCTCTGGTACCACCTTACTACCAGCCAAATCATTCCCCAAAAGCATAGACACACCTTCAACAGGCAATGAGGCTTTAATACCCACAGTCACTGGGCCTGAAAGTAAGTCCGAATGTAAATCTAATCTATGAAGAGGGATAGAAACGACGCCACCTTCTACACCAGAAATGAGCACATTGGCCCCAACGGATGACTTTTCAGAAAACGGAAGTACACTTTCCAAAATCAAACTCTGAAAAGCTCCAGTATCCCGCAGGAATTTAATTGGTTGTAGACGTGATTCGCCAACAAAAGAAACAAAACCTTCAGTGATGAAAGGCTTAAATTTGTCCTCAACAAGATTTTCAGGTACATCAGTAATATTGGGCTTAGAATCCACAGTGGACTGGAAAGGGTTAAAATCATTGGGAACCAATGATGTATCCAACGAGGGCGAAATGAAACTATGGGGTGATGGCTTGTTTTTTACCTTATAGCACTCAGAAATCAGATGGTCAGGTTTCTTACAATAAGCACATGTTTTGGATGAGAATGACACGTTTTGGGTAGATGACGAGCTTTGAGAATAAGATGGAGTCTTCGTTTGAGAATTAGAAGTTTGCTCTTTTTTGTCACTGTCGACATTTGCATCATATTTGAATGAGTCATTGGGTTTCTTTGCTGTGTGAGATGTTTTGCTTTTATATGAGAAATCTCTGTGAGTCAAAGCATACTCGTCTGCCAAGACAGCAGCATCATGAATTTTGGAATCTTTTTGTTCATCAATATAAGTTTTTAGTTCTACGGGAATACATCTTTTAAACTCTTCGACAAACATGAGTTCTCTGAGTTTTGTATAATCATCTTTAATTTCTCTGGAATCACACCACCTGTCGAACAGAGTTTCTTTTTCACGAGCAAATTCGACATAAGTTTGGCTGTCAAACTTTTTGTAACCACGAAATTTTTGTCTGTATGCCTCTGGCACCAATTCATATGCATTCAAAATGCATTTTTTGACGTGCTCGTAATC
Organism: Carcinoscorpius rotundicauda; assembly: GCA_011833715.1. Classification (NCBI taxonomy): domain Eukaryota; kingdom Metazoa; phylum Arthropoda; class Merostomata; order Xiphosura; family Limulidae; genus Carcinoscorpius; species Carcinoscorpius rotundicauda. The sequence continues at coordinate 75,122 of VWRL01002039.1, read as the reverse complement.
ATAACTTTGCTCGTCAGTGAGTTTGGAAAATAGTTCCTGAGCTTTACCCTTGAGAACACTCTGAAGTAATACTGTCCAATATTCGGTAGGCCATTTCAGCCTAAGGGCCAATTTTTCAAATTGCTGAAAATATTTATCTACAGCTTTTTCATTGAATGGAGGTACTAAACGAATTTTTTGGAAGCATCAAAATTATCCAACTGCATTTGGACAACCTTTTCTTCTGTCTGTGCCTTTCTCATATTGATTTCTTTATCAGCTTTAATGCGTTCCATTTGTATTTCGGCATCAAGGCGTTTGTTTTCTTGTTCTGCCTCAAGAACAAGGCGTCTGTTTTCCTGTTCTGCCTCAAGAACAAGGCGTCTGTTTTCCTGTTCTGCCTCAATACGTTTTTGTTCTGCCACAATACGTTTATTTTCAATTTCTTAACGAAATTTCATTTCCATTTCCATTTTTTTTAATTCGAAATCTGGGTCAAAATGAGCGACAGGCAATTGTTGTGCAACAGTTTGAGGTAATACCTTTTGGCTGACCAAATGTTCAACAATAATTTGTTTAATATCTGCTTTCTTCATTGATTGCTTCACTTCTAAATTAAAATGTTTACCAACATCAAGTAATTCAGATTTTTTTAATTCATTGATTAATTCGAAAGAAGGATTCCGATTAAATTTGTTTATAAAATCTTCAAGTTCGAATGCCATTTTAAATATACAAGCTGTCTATCTGTATAGAATATAAATCTTATAATAAAATTAAATTGTTTGTTCGATATCCCGGACGGGCCCCCTATTTTCTGTTACGTATTTTTTGATGTTTTAAGTTCTTCGTAGATTAAACGCAACAGAAAAACACAGATAACAGCTTGTATAATTTATTACACTAAACTATTAACAAATATAACAGATTTAACATAAATTATATGATAACAGTGTCAGATATTAAGTTACAACATTCGAAATTAATTACAAAACAAAATAAAAATTAGTTTCAAACTTCAAAATTAATCACAATACAAAACGGTACTGGCCTGTATCTAATATAATGATCTAAAATGTAAGTCTCAAATTCCAGTCTAGGGTGTGAATTTGGTCCCACGAAGTAATTCCGAAACAGTTCACAGTTCAATGAAATCGCCGTCTCTCAGCTCAAGCAGTAATTCAGATGTATCGTAGAGATTGACGAAATAAAATCACAACTTCCGTAGATCTAACTTCAATCACAAATCCAAGTTGAATATTCACAGCAAACACTTAATCTTTCTCAAATAACTAAAACTGATGCCTGAATCTCACTCTTATTCTTCGAATAAAACTAATGACTGAATCTTTCTTCTTTTCTCGAATAAAAACTGATGACTGAATCTATCTCTCGTCACCGTCTTTTATACCGATAGGCCTATTTCTCGAACAATCTCGCAATTTCCATACAACTCCAGAGCTATCTACGCATATCCGTTCTTGCACGAGACAACACGTCAAGACACGAAGTCACCAGCACTCATTAACAAACATATGATTGGTCTACTTAATTCAAGAAAGTTCTAAATATTACCCTAAATGAATAACAAAATATTAGTTTAAACTTCTAAACAATAATATCAATATGGAAAAATGAATAATACAAATGAAAATTCAAACACAACACGACATGTTGTCGTTTACAAAATATTTACACATATACATAACACTTGTCATATGATTTCTGGAAAAACGCTAAATCTATATTCTTACTCTCATCTGTATGAACAGTAAACCCTATCAAAGAATGTCAAAAGATTTATAAGGCAAAATTTTTCTATCGTGACATGTAGTTGACTACCCGATGAAAATTTTAAACTCTTGTAAATGACTCTGGAAAGCATATTTTAACATATTTTTCAAAAACTCCTAAACCTAATAAAAGACTAATAGATTCATAACTTCTGAAATAATTTTTCAACCTTCTTAAAATGAATAGCTACATTAAGTAGTTTCTAGTTGTCTTGAACCCGTACAATATTCAAAAACTGACAAAAAATAGTAATAATGACTCATATGCCTAATCCTTAACCTTCATTAAAACCCTTAAAGAAATACTATCTTGTCCAGGAGATTTATTATTTTTAAACTTCTCATTTGTCTCGTAAAATTAATTCATTCATCTTGTTTGACTTCATAATAAAATGCTTCTACAATCTTCATTAATTTTGATACACTACAAGTTTTAGTTGCACAGTTTGGATGAGGAATAAAGCTGGTGAAAACACACACGATTACTCTGATTTTGTTTATGGTGCTGAAGAAGAAATTTTGACTCAAATTCAATGTTTGTTCATCACTTCATTTTTGCGATAGTTTTTGATGACAAGATCAACTAAAGAAAAAAATATATAATGACTCTTACATTCTGAGCTACTGCGTAATTTTCTGAAACAAAAATGTTGCTGTTCGGATGGATTTCACTATGCATAATTACATTTATCTTAGGCTGGTCTCAATAAATATTGATAAATGGATGTCATTCTCTACTAATATCATTCAAATTGAATATTCTTAATTTGGCTAAATTCTTATGATGAACATTTTTGTGGTGCTTAGAAAATGTTCTGGATTAATAACTTTCAGACAGCATCTAGTAACAGCACGATAGACATCGGAACATCACTGGCATACGATCGTTCATGAACATTTGGTAAAACAAATGAATAAGTTACACAATGAACACAAGTATCAAAAACATATGAAGTGAAACAAAGAGCTTTCTCTGGAATTTAAGAGAATGAGAGATATTCGTGAATTTGTAAGCAGTTGGAATTATCTGTTGAAAGTGAACTTCACCAATAGTAGAGCTCAAGGGTCGTGACAAATGTGAACTTGTTTGCCTGATATTTTATCTACTCATGATTGATTATTTTCAGTAACACACAATCAAATGTTTTAGAAGCACTCAGTTTTACTTGAGAGTTGTGACAAAGCAATATGTTACGTCTGCTAAACAGATGGTCCAACAATATATTATTTCAGAAAGTATGGTCTCATAAAAAAGTGTCAATTTAGAAAATGCAAACAACTAAAACTTGTAAATTAACAACTGAACAAATAAATAAATAATTCACATAAAAGTCAAATGTTTGTAATGGAGTTGTGGAACTGAAAACAAAATAAATTGTACATAAAATGTTTATTGTTCCTCTTTCTCTTTTATAGGTTTAGTGTGAGTCCCTCTCCCTCCTGAAGGTACAGCAAAAAGGATAGTAAATATTAAAATACAACCTATTATCGTTGCAGTAAACTAAATTAACTCTTCAAAGTAAAACAACAATCAATGTAATATTCAAAATCATACCAATATTTTAAAAATATCGGGAGGTTACAAAGCTTCGGTTTACTTGTTATTTTGATAATAGTATTTCTGCAAAGTTCTTCGTTGAATTTTTCCCATTTCAGACCTGGGAATTTTATCCAAGATCTCTAGTCCTCCTTTAAGGTGTTTGGGACGTGATACACGATCTACAATACAAATATACATATTGATGATCTAAAAACTTACAATAAATTTAACACAAATATATTTTAGAACGAAATATTATTTTGCAGTTTGAATTTATTGTTACATGTAAATAATGTGTGTAGTAATCTTCTTAAGAAACTAACAAGTTTCATGTTAAACAGCTTATGAATCAATATGATATCAAACACAATTATTTGTTAACTTAAATCCATTGAAACATTGTTCTATTTCAAATAAAAACACAAAGAAATTTCTTTTCCAATATCTACTATAAGACACAATAGAGAAGAAGGAATATAGGAATTCTAATCAATGTTAACGATGCTTTTAATAATATAAATGTAATTTTAATATATTTTTTTATTCATAAAATCATTTAGTATGAAATTAGTTTAAAGACCTTATTTACTCAAAAAAATTAATGAAAATCCAGTTCTGTTGTTGTTGTTTTGAATTAAGCACAAAGCTACACAATGGGCTATCTGTGCTCTGCCCACCATGGGTATCGAAACCCGGATTTTAGCGTGTTAGTCCGCAGACGTACCGCTGAACCACTGGGGGGCTAAAATCCACTTTATTATTTGAAAATTCTGACCGTATAAATTAATTTTTGGACAGCAGAAGCATTTGTGAAATTGTTTTAAGCATTATCAAGGATTTTTTTTATTCGCTGGACAACGTTTGTTTCTAAAAACCACCAAGATATAAATATAAAGGTAAAGGAACAATATTAGGTTAATTCAATAACACGAAAATATGAAAAATGTGCCTTTAGAGCCCTGGAAACTCTTCGCTCTTCAATTAATTTTTATGCACTGTTCTGCTTTTCTGAATTAATATTCTTTATTTTGATATATACGTAATGGGACATATCGAAAAGAAAGAGGTCTTCCATTGGAAAAGAGTAAAAAAGAAAGTATATACTTTTGAGAAACCTGTTTGATATTGAACAAAAAATATTATAATAAAACTGTGTGTCGCTGAAAGTCAGTAATACAAAGATTAGAAATCTGAAAAGTTTAGTTTAAGTAACTGAATACATTTTCAGTGCTTGTTTGTTTGTTTTGGAATTTCGCACAAAGCTAGCTGTGCTGTGCTAGCCGTCCCTAATTTAGCAGTGTAAGACTAGAGGGAAGGCAGCTAGTCATCACCACCCATCGCCAACTCTTGGGCTACTCTTTTACCAATGAAAAGTGGGATTGACCGTCACATTATACGCCCCCACGGCTGGGAGGGCGAGCATGTTTGGTGCGACGCTGGTGCGAACCCGCGACCCTCGGATTACGAGTTAAACGCCTTAACACGCTTGGCCATGCGGAACGAAATGCAAAGTGAACAAGTAGTTACTCAAGACTATAAAATCAAAATGAGCACGTCTCAATAATAAGATAAACAACATAAACATTCACAAAGTATTGTTCATATCTATCTTTTCGGTAGCGTCACACGTAAATCAAACAGAAAATAGGAAGATATTGAAACACAGCTACTTATTGAACCTATCACCGATACATTGCACCCCAATAAAGGATAAGCACAATGCCAAAAAAAGCATCGACACATAAAACATATTTTAGTTATGGAATATTTTCTGTGTTTTTACGATTATGTAGTTGCAATTTCTATTTTGTCATTAAAAATCTGCCGAAAAACTAGTCGCTTGAAACTTAGCAAACGTTTTAATATCTCTCAAAAAGGGCGAGCCAGCAAATGAACCACAAATCTATAAGCCCGGCATGGCCAGATGGGTTAAGGAGTTCGACTCGTAATCTGATGTTCGAGGGTTCGAAAATCCTCGTCGCACCAAACACGCTAGCTCTTTCAGCTGTGGGAACGTTGTAATGTGACGGTAATTCCCACTATTCGTTGGTAAAATAGTCCAAGAGTTAACGGATGATATTGATGACTAGCTGCCCTCCCTCTGGTCTTACACTGTAAAATTAGGGACGGTTAACGTAGATAGCCATCGAGTAGCTTTGCGCGAAATCCAAAACAAAATATCTTTGTAAAATATACATTTTATGTGGAGCAAGATACTTGGGAAAATTGAACACTCAATGTCTAAGCATATGCAATTGTTTACAATTAAAAACATGCACTTAAATTTTGATATATTTATGATGTTCCAGCTTTTCTAAATGTTCTTTTACAGCTAACTTCGCAACTTGACTGTCAGCTTTGTCATCAAAAGCGGATCTTGTAATATACAAATAAACCTGCCTCACTTCAGCAACAAATGTGACGTCACGTATAAAATGGAAGTTCAGGAGAGGTTGTTTTGAATTAAGCTTAAAGCTACAAAATGGGCTATCTGTGCTCCGCCCACCATTGTTATCGAAACCCGGATTTTAGCGTGTAAGTCCCCAGACATACCACTGAGCCACTGGGGAACCCAGGAGAGGTGGGTGATAATATCATCTCAAAGATGACGAGTTAAAAGTTTCAAATTTTGTATGGGGCGTCTAAAGCATGTTTTAAAAAGGGCTACTTTCTATAGTTAATCACTACCATGACCATATGCTTTAAACAAATGTACTGTCACAGTTCAAGTCATTAATGTCTGGATTTCATAACATTTTAATTCACGTCATTTACTTTTTCTTTTACAGACACACACTGATAAAGGTAAACTTGTCATTGCATGAAGAAATTGTCGACCGTATAATGCGAGGTATGTTTTTGAAACTTATGTATGATTCTCATAACTGAACTAATTATTTACAAATTATATTCAGAATTATTCTCTGTATTTTACTTTATCTGCTAAACATTCTCAACGAAAAGTAGAGAAAGTTGTCATTGAAACTTCTGAAAGAGTCTAAAAGTATTACACAGTACCTTTTAGTTACAGTATTTCTTTTAATTTTAAAACACACAGTGACTGGCAAATATTTTGGACACATCAAAATTTCATACTTCAGATATACTGAACACTACAACTTAGCATACAAACGCTAAATATGAAGTGAGAAGAAGTGTTTATTAAAAATATTTCAATAAACTAAATCGATTGAGTCAATAGTCGAAAAAACACGTCATAGTAAAAAATATGTACCACTGGATGAGTAATTTAAAATTCAAGCTACAACATTTGAATTACCAACAGGTTACGTCACATGCAAATTTTCAATTATCAGTCTTGATCAAACGGAGAAAAAAATCATTTATTTCTATAACTAATAAGAACGACAATCTTTGCTGTGCGAAAGCTCTAGTATTAACTTCAGTGTCTCTCGAAAAGGATTTAAAATATTATATTATTAGAAATTAATTATGGCCACTTCTGATACACATGGCTAACGAATTACATTATTTGGTTGATGTTACAAAGGATCACATGGCTGAGAAGGTATTACTAAATTTAAACATCATTTAAATGTTAATATACATGTAAGTTCATTGGAAATATTTAATTGTAAAATATATAAAGATTATTTATGATCAGAGAAATCTATTTATGGTATCACGATCCCATTGTCGATGTTATAACGTCAATGAAAGGTTTCTTCGGGATAAAATATTGCTGTTCAAAAAGTGATAAATAATTTTAGCATTTAAAAATGGATATTATTGATAAGAGCATTCTAACGTCTGCTAAAGTGATGAATGTCTCAAGGGTCGATCTATTAATTGATTGGATTGTAACAGAATGTATAAATTTGAAGAATGTTGGAATTAACATAAATCAATGAATGATAGGCAACAGAATTCTTGTTGTAATAAATTTTACCAAACTTTTGCCATTGTGATGAAAACAGGACAAAAATATCAAAGGAATTATACAGCGATAATATATATTATGATAACTTTTGATGGTCACTTCACATTATTTTATTCATCAAAGAGTAAAACTTGAGATTATTGTGAACAGTGAAAACATTATGATCATTACTCACATAAATTTGCAATAAGAATAAATGACAGCTGTAATTTTTTATCCACATCTTTGTCATTGTTTCAAAGAATTGCAGAATGGATATTTCCTCATTTTTTAACATCAAGACTTTCAAAGTCCTATTTCTAGTATCAGTTTTTACTTTCCTGACAAAGATCAGCAACAACTAAATGTTTCTGGATTGGCGCTGTCAGTGACGAGAAGAAGACATTCTTGAGTTTAAAGAAGAGGTTAACAAATGAGGAAATATACTTTTATTCTTACATATTATTAATTGTTTTTATTTTCGTCATTTTTTTTTCTTTTTATCTTTATCACAACGTGATGTGGGTATATTTCAAAGGCGTGTTGTCTTCAGTTCAGGTATGTTTCTCGCAATCTAATGTGTAGACCTATTTCGATACCCAAATATTGTTATTGTGTGCATGCGTGTTTTTTTGGAGTACGTTTACACCATCTCGGTCAGCAACTCTAATACCTAAACATGGTTACGATACATGTTGTGACTGTCATACGAAAAATGTTAATTTTGAATAGGAACATGTGTGCCATTAAAAATTTATCTACCAATAGATAAGAAAAAAAATTAAAGTCTAAGATACATAATCACAACAAAGTGTGAGTATGAATTCAATAAAATTAAAACTACAAACACTGAGTTCATGAATTTTCCAAAAAGACCATACAGTAGTTTCTTGCCATAAAGTACGAGACGTCTAAGGAAGAAGAATTAATGTTACAAGATTTTTGTTTTATGTAAAAGACAGAAAATCAAGTATGTACACTTCAAATATTTATATCTATGGACAAATAAGTTTTGTAAATATGCTGTTGGACATCCAATAAATATAATGGCTTTTATTCAATTCACAAAGGTATTTTGGATGAATTAAATCTGAAGTTTTGGCTTCAAGGAAATTTCATTTTTAGATGTTAACTCTGAGAATTAATAGGAAATTGACTTTCTTTGCTGTGATATGTGTGTCAGTTTAAGAATATCACCACTATGTGTTCACTCGGAGGAGCACAACACTTTTACCGGTACATGGGTTACAGAGACGGTGAAAAAAGCAGTCGAGTGTAGCTTTGAGATAATACAGATTGGTGGAATTTGCCTTTTCCTTGAAAGATCCAAACACTGTTTAAAACCTATAGAGACATATTTCTACAATCCAAACAGGAACGTCAGGCTGGCTCTCTCAATCTGTTAAATCAGATATAAAACAAGAATATATTTCAACAGTATGCTTTAAAGGAAGAAGTGCAAATGTCTCAGGGAAATACAGAATTTAATCCAAGCAGAGGGTATGTTCCAAAACTTTGTATTAACTCTTCCTAGGACCATTAGGGTATGGCTGAGGACAAATTACAACTGACCGACGTGACTTCTGTTAACACAATATCATTTTTTAAATCATTTTTTGTATTATGATGCAAATAGTACTGTATACAGTTCAGATGCATCAATGAACCCATTTCTAGGAGATTATCATGGATATTTCAACGACAAGTTGGATGTGCACAAAAAACATCGCAGGACACTTGTGGTTCAAAAACCACAGTTCTTTACACAATGAAGTCAAGTCATGCTATGAGATAATAGGGCTTACATTTAAGTTTATCGACTGTGAAAAATTTAACTTTTCATGGTTCAAATCTATGTTAACTGATACATTCAGTCTTTTTCCGACTACAATAACATTGAGCAACGGCCCGGCATGATCAAGTGCGTTAAGGCGTTAAACTTGTAATCCGAGTGTCGAGGGTTCGAATCCCGCTAGCACCAAACATGCTCGTCCTTTCAGCCGTGAGGGCGTTATATATTTACGGCCAATTTCACTATTCGCTGGTAATAGATTGGCCCAAGAGTTAGCGGTGGGTGGTGATGACTAGCTGCCTCCCCTCTAGTCTTACACTGCTAAATTAGGGACGGCTAGCACAGATAGCCCTCGAGTAGCTTTGTGCGAAATTCCAAAACAAACAAACAAAACCTTTTCGTTCAATTAAAAAAAACAAGTAAACACTGAGTAATCATAAGAAGATTTGCAGAAATATAAAAACTCAGACCATCAAGTAGAAGGGAAACAATTATCGTCCAATTTACACCATATGAAACATCCTTCCAGAATTCAACACTCTTGTAAATGGACACTGCTTTTATTTGCATCCCATCAAACTAACTTCTTTCCATGGTTTACGAACCCAAAAAAGCTATGTGGAGGGCCTTAAAAGAGGGATCCAAGTGCATTCGAATATGATCTAAATAAGGTAAGTTACATTGCAACTCCTACCATTAGCGTTTCAGATGGGAAACTGTCTATTACACTATTTACATATTTAATGTAAGATACAACAAGAAGTGTTAAATCACGGATTGCAAATAAAGGATTAACGTATCATTATGAAGTAATTTATCCTATTTTTCAGAAACTCTATAGTTTTATTGTGAATTTTAACTTCTGTACACAAAACAATGCACAACATTTCTATAATCAATTTTGATATCATAGCATTAAAATCAAACCGATACATTATTGTCACTATAGTCAGTTAGTGGTGTGGAAAACACTTAGCACCAATCATTAAAGTAAAATTTAATTTCAAAGTCGGCAATCAATTACGTATTAGTAAAATGTAGCATCAGTTTAAGAAATGTCACATGTCTGGATGGATAGATGAAATATTTATGACTGACCAGAGAATAAAGAGATATCCACCAGTTTATAAACTGCAAGACAATTTTAGAGAAAATTAAGATGAAACATTCAATCAATCTGAATGAAAATGAGTTATAAAGTTATGGTGGATTTTATTAACTCTATGTTCACTCATGTATATTGTGTAACGAAGTATTGTTGGTGATGCGTATGTACCACTGACGAGACGAGAAAACATGAACTGCAGGGCATTCAAGTGCGAAAGAATATTATTGTGTTTGTTGTAAAGCACAAAGTTGCACAGTGGGTTATGTATATTATGCCAATCTCGAATATCAAAACCTAGATTTTTGTGATATGAGTTCTCACATCTACTGCTGCGCCAAATGGGATAAAAGAAAATAGCAGTTTACTTTTTGATCAACTGTTATTTAATTAAAGTATCAGATTTTACAGAAAGGGGCATTATTTATTAGGACAGAAGATCGCTGCTGTGATCATTCTCAGAAAGAAAATCTAAAAAAAATTATTCTTTACTAAAAAAGGTATAACTTGAACTAAAATATAAAATAAACAGTGGTAGTAATATTTTATACTCCATTACTAATAAAAGAGACATGAAAGTTTGCCTTCTCCTCATTCAAAGGAACCGGCTACACTATTTAAAGAATACGAAGATGACGATAAAAATGTAAATCAGAAAGAGAGATCAGTACTAAAAACAGTTAAAGCACTAAAACGTTGCAAAATCTATTGAGCAATATGCATTTGGTACGTTGCAATTTCTTGTGTTATGCATGTCGAGACCAGAGAGTTGGAAAGGGATCACTCAGTTTTATAATTCATAAAACAAACCACTTTTTCCTAGAGTAGTTTATTCATATGATTATATTGTTTCTTATCTGTCTCAAGTGTGATGTCTCTCATGGAAGTTGTCACAGTAATTTTTGTCCATCTCCAGATGTCAGCTTCCTTCGTTTGTTTGCTTTGGATATTCTCATGTTTTGGAAAGCTACATGAGGGTTATCTGCATTAACCTTCCCTAATTTGGGAGTGTAAGACTAGAAGGACGGCAAATAGTCATTAAGACCTACTGCCAACTTTTGGGCTACTCTTTTTCCAACGAATAGTGGGATTGACCGTCAAATTATATCGCCACCACGGCTGAAAGAGAGAGTATGTTTAGCGCGACGGGGATGCGAACTACCGACCCTAAAATTTGGAGTCGAACTCCATGCTGGACCCAGTTTTTTACGTCGGGAAATAGAAAAGTTAGCAACCACTAATTATCTAAGATTGGGTGAACCAAAAGTAGACGAAATACATATGCATTGCAAGAAATAGTGAATAAATAAATAAAATCATATTTCATTGGAACCGAGATCCAATTTTGGGCTCAATAAAAACTTGAGTATATTACACACAAAAGAGACATTTTCCTTCTTTCTTGATGCTTTCTTTATATTTTGAAATAATTTTTTTCGTTATTTCCTCTAGAAAATATTGATGGAGAGGTCGGTTAACATTTTCAAATTAAGAACCAACATTTAGGAGAGGACTAAAGAATGTTGCTAGACAATCGCACAACGTTAAACATCCTTTTCTTAAAAGGAGTATGGCCTGTATGCAATCATATACTAAAGCTTTGTTTTTGCCTGTTTTATGGACAAAGTGACTTCAGTTTTTGTAAAGGTACGAGTTAATTAGGTGGTCTTTATTTAGTTGGAGAGAATTTTGATTGGTTTTAATGGTGAATAGAGAAGTTGGAAAGAAGATACATTGATTATGAAGAACATGTTCGTTAATTTGATTAACAAAGTGAATGATCGCATACAAATCGTTGTTTATTTTGGATATGGTTCTTAATTCTTGGCTAAAAACTTCGGTTTTTGTGTGTGCTAGTTTGTTATCATATTTATATATGGGTATGTCTAGTGCAACTCTTTTACCAAAACAAGGGTGAATTTAACCGCACTTATAACAATCCCACAGTTCAAATGGCGATCATATTTGGTGGGTAAGGAATTCGAACTCGTGACCAGCATACTGCAAGTATTGTATTACAATTGCCTTGCTGAAGAGTTTTCTTAGCAAAGTCGGCCACTTTTGTGTGTATGCAACGATTTTCTTCTTGGTACTCAAAAAACAAAAAACACACACAAAAAAGTCCTGTTAATACTAAGTTTTATGGTTTGTTAGTGTCTTTTTATGTGTAGAAAGTATGTAGGTTGAAATTCCCATGTGGTCTGCTATTTCTTTAGATTCAGGAAAAAGTTTTCTTATTTACTAAATTCGCTCAATATAATTAACTGTTTGTTTCACATTTTTAAATCTTATGAAGAGTTAAAGTGTATAAATTACAGATCATGAAAGGAAATATATTTGTATCTATAAGTATCTACTGGACAATTAAAAGAGTCTTAATTCGATCAAGAGTCAGAAATATTGGAAATTCATTTGTGTGTTTATGGTTTCGAGAAGTTATCAACATTGTCAAGATCAGCAAAGAGTTTAACTTCAGAAAAACAATAAAGCAACATCAGCAAAAACTAATTTTTTTGATAAGTTGTAAAATTATCAGTACTGTCATGAGTATTATAACATATCTGCCATTTTTAAAAATGTTAGGCACTAAGTACTAGTTGTTGTGTTAGTTACTTTACAATCTGAACAAAAATGAGGATAAAACTATGTTTAACATACAATATACTAATTTCAGACAATCTGCAAATTGTACTTAAAGAAATTTATTACTAGAATTGTATTATTCATGTTATTAACAGCCAAAATAGCCAAGCGTGTTAAGGCGTTCGACTCGTAATTCGAGGGTCGATGGTTCGAATCCCGGTCGCACCAAATATGCTCGTTCTTTCAGTCGTGGGGGCGTAAAAATTTGACGATCAATCCCACTATTAATTAATTAATGAGTGATCCAAAAGTTGGCGGTGGGTGGAGATTGCTCGCTGTCTTCTCTCTTGGCTTACACTGCTAAATTAGGGACGGCTGGTGCGAATAGCTCACGAGTAGCTTTCCGCGAAATTCAAAACAAACAAACATTATATCACACTTTCATGCCTAGAAATAAGTACAGTGAGAGCCCCTACTTCTAATATGATTTAGAAACATTGTTAAGAGGTACATATATTTGGTATATTTGCTCTAGGGTTTATTATAGGAGGAGGTGTGGCAAAACCTGTTGTGAGTAGCATTGTCAGAGGGAGAGAATGAAGAAATGTGCAGACAAGAAAACTAGTGATGAGAAGAGAGAATTATCAGTTGAACATCATCACCCGTCTGGTACGGAAGGCATATGGTTCGAATAGTAAAAAAAATATGACTTGGAAATGGCCCACATTAATGAAACAGAAGGTTCATTATACACCTACAGTTGTCAAACAGGACTATCCATTTTTAAGAGAAATGGTTCAAAGAGATTTCCTTTCTTCAATAAACATCTTGTTTAAAAGAAGTGTTATAGTTTTATTCACAAAATCACTCTTATGAAAAAGCAAATTCTCATCAGAAATCAAAATTATTTATTGAGGAGAAAGTTGCCAAGAATGATGATTGTCAATTATGGAAGTCTAGAACTAAACAGGATAAAAGTACAACTGAAAGACGAAGGATCCACGAATGACAACGGGGCCATGGACACCTAACATAAATTGACAAAACAGATTTGTTGAATAGAATGATGATATAGATGCTATTTTGAATATTTATGAAAGACTAATACACAGTAAAGAATTGATAAAAAAGCTTAAAGGACAGTATTTGGAAGCTACTGAAGGGAGTGTTCATCCTAGTTTGTTTTGGTAATTTTCCTGAATCTATACATTGAGTTGCTCAAGCTCAACTGTAGTGAATTAAAGAATGTTACATAATTAGATCAAGTTATAAGAAATTTCATGTTTTTCTTATTGAGTATTATTCCATTATATTATCATGGAGTCTGTGGGATGTTCTAGGCCTTTATCAAGCTAAAATAATGCATCAAAAATAATGTAGTCTAAGTTAGGTAGATCTAGACTGTAGGACTGTAAGTTCAGCTATATAAAGCATATTATGGTGGATTTTAATGTAAAATTATCACAGATTGTGTTGTAATAACAAAATTGAGAAGAATCACTTGTCTCACCAACTGTTTTATAAAGTAATGAAACCAGCCTTTGCAGATACTGAAAAAATAGGAAATGTTTAAAGCTCTGAATACAAGTGTGATAACCAACGTTGTAACAAACATTTATACATTCATTTGACTTGTTTTTATACATTGTTGAAAATCAAGATGACTGAGTGTTGTCTATTTCAACTAATTACTGACACCTGGTGTAATAAATCCATGCATAAAAACCTGATAATTATCTGTTAATGTTGTCTTGGCCTACTTTTAATTTCCTGCCTTGTTCTTTAAACCGTTGGCTTGATTGTTATATTGTATATCTGTTTTTTGTTTCAAGTACTATGTCTATTTCTGTGTATTTGTGTTCATGTTTTTTGTCTCAAAGTTGACAAAATAATCTGTGCTCTGCTGAATTCTGGTCTCTTTATATATATTTATACAAATACAGATGTAATTATCATTCAGAGATTATTATTGTTTTTCTCCTAGCTAACAGTTAAAATAGTAAGAAAATACCATAGAAAACTAAAAATATTATGCAACAAAATATTCCATATTTTGATAATAGAATGTATTTTCGAAAAGAAATAATTGTATTCTGTACAAAAATCACCAAAACACTAGTTGGAAACAACTGTTTTATTTAAATGGATTTACTAAAACTGAAGGTTAGCTCGTTAATGCGCTGAGTAATAGTGAAAGAAAATTTGTATAAGTCTCAGGAATGATAGCTAGATTGCTTTTATTTATTATAAGAAGACATTTTCCTTACTTCCATTTGAACTATAACAAAGGAATTGGTATATGGTTAATTACGATTTAATTTTATACTGGAGGGTCCTATTTTGTACTTTAACAATATTTTTTTATCTGTGAGAGAAGGCATTATCATTAATTGGACTGGCACATGCTACCAGAGCCAACTGCTGTCCTAAATGCTTTATTAAGCAAGATTATCTAGGATGGAAACTCCCTTCTTCAGCAAAAGCTGTCACATTTCTTTCTGTGGTGAAATTAAGATTGGTAATTCATTAGTATGCCAACTGATCTTAGAACATGCAATCAATCTTCTTATTATAGTTTTACACATTTTATATTAGCTTGATTTCTTAATTGGATTGTTGTATTACTCAGGTATGTCATGTGATAACAACATTGCTGAATAAAAAGGAATATTTCATATCAGTTATTGTGTAAAAGACAAAAGTGTAATTATTTAGGCATCATATGAAGTTGATAATTTATGTTAGTAAAAAATTCAGTCGAAACATGAGTTAATTATATATGTATAAATGTAACATTATTTACCTGACACAAATTCAATAGTTCTGCTTGTTCCAATTTAAAACCTTGCTTCAACACAACATAAGCACGTGGAACTTCCACCATAGAAGAATCCATAATTCTAATGACAGCAGCATCATCAACAGCAGGGTGACTGCACAACAACGACTCAATTTTTTGGAGAAACCTGATGAAGTTCTGTTTTGATCATATCTTTTATTCTGTCTGTGATGTACAGGTTTCCTTCTAAGTCATAATACCCATAGTCTCCTATTATTGATTATAAACATAAGAAATATGCTTTACTCTTCTTGTAAATATACCTGTTATAATTTTTTACAATTCATAAAAACAATTCACTTTTATTTAAAATATTTTGTGTCATTAAACTCCACTTTTGTGTCTAAGTAGAAAAATACATTAGAAATGTTTGACAGAAGAATTGTTTTTTTAAATAATCATCAGAATCAAAATGTACATAACTAATGTTGTTTAAACCAAGGGTACTCACACCCTTTTGTTGGCCTCCAATTTTAAAATAATTTTGGATGTGATTACTCTGATATACATTTAAAGTAACAGCAAATTACTATACATATGCTGAATTATCCATTAATTTGTGTGTCTATTTTAATGAGGTAATGATCAACCCATAAATCGTTTTGGGTGTTGAGTTCCTACTTTTAGAAATGATGGTTTGAAGAAGAATGAAATAAATTTAAGTTCAATTCTTTTTGATCCTACAACAGTGGAGAGAAACATCATCAGATTGTAAAAATTTCTAACCTAAACATTGATAAATAACAATGTTTTCAGTGAATTAGTCCTTCAAATATTGATGGAAAGTTATTTTTCTTCTATATTATAGTGACATAAAGCTTGTATAAAACAAGAATAAAAATAGTGTAACTCACAGTAAATAGAGCAATAATATTCTTGTTTATAACGAAATACATCTGAGGCTTTATTTAGTTTTAGCTTTTCAATGTTCATTTATGTTGCAAATGTGTATGTTTTTCTAAAGATATTTAAATAATTGTACTGATAAGCTGAAATCCACACCACCAGGCACATATTTACTATGTTTGACAACCAACAATGAGAGGATAGAATGGATAGAATTCCAACTATTGATTTCACATTGATCAATATTCTTATTGAGGTAGACGAAGGTGTTTCCTACAATTTTTTTTATATTTAATGAACATCTGTTTAGGAATGATTTATTTATCCTATTTTCATTTTATGGTAGATTGATTGTTTGGGAACTCAGATAATACTTATTTTATCATAGAATGTTGACATCCTATAATGTGAAATGAGACCATACAAAAGGCCTAAACTGAAGAATGTTCTTCTTCTCATTTATTGTGTAGTCCCTGTTTCTCTTATAATTTTCTGAAAAATGTCAATATTCTTTTTTCAAACGAGTTGAAGAGTTACTCTAGTTCTGTAAAGAAGATTTAATTGCAGCCATATTTTTCTGGGCATCTGCATCTTAAGAGAGTAATTTCATTTTTTCTAATATTGACAGTAAGGTAGCTTTTATCCTATTGTTACATCAGTTAAAAGTCACTTGTACTTAGGCACTGAACATATTTTGTATCTTCTTTGCTCAACTTTATAGGCATTATTATATGACTTGAATTAAATGTATATTGTGCTTTTAATTAATTTTTTTTTTGGTCTCTGATCTTTGATTGGCTATGAGATTATAACCTAAGATTTATAATTAGGGGTTCTAGCTCTGCACAATGGCACTCCACACTTCGTATTTTAAAAGTCTATAATTTGAATTATATGAATTGCCTATTCAGATTCAATGAGTGTAACTGTCCTTAAAGCTTTGGTTCCTATTAACATCCCACTTATCAAAATGTTATTGATTCTGAAGTGGATTGTGCTTTCTGTCTTCTATTTTGCTTGTAGATGGTCTGTTATTCCTAATTTTGGTCTTCATCACAAGACAAACTTTACTGAAATTGGTTTACAATGAATTTAGTAATTTTTTGATCAACTCAATTCCCTTGTCTTTAAAATAATCGTTGTGGTATGTTTTATCTCGTAGTTACTTCAACAGACTAGAAATTCTCAACTGAAATACTATTTTTTTTTTCCAGGAACCTGTTTGAATAATATTTCTTTGCATTTTCTTATGTAATATTAATTGAGTTAGAAATTGAATTTTGTAATAGTTTTCGAAGCCAGAGGTTTTTCTGTGTGGTTAATGATCTGTTTTATATGGTAACTAAGAAGTACATTAAAATAAAAAAAATATGTAATGAGTTATTTAATTCTCTGAAGGCTTTGTAACTAATTTTTTGGGTTTTAACGAATAAATTGAATAAAAATTTCGAAGGATTTTTTTGTGTGCTTTCATCCAATAAAATGATGTTGATGTCGTAAGAACAATAAAATTTATTTAATTTTTGTATACATTCTTAATAATTAGCTTTTTTGTGTTTTTAAGTTTTACACAAATCTTCACGATAGCTACTGGGCTATCTGTATTAGCTGTCCAAAGTTTAGCAGTGTAAGATTAGAGGAAAGGCATCTAGTTATCACCACCCACTGCTAACTCTCATGCTTTTCTTTTACTAGAATTGACTTTAACTTTATAACGCCCCCACGGCTGAAAGGGCGAGCATGTTTGGTGCAACAAGTTTTTGAACCTGCTACTCTCATATGACGACTTGAACACCTTAACCCGCCTGGCCATGCTGGGTCTATTCATTAGCTAATTTCTATGTATTATCCTATATTGGTTAGAGCAATTTCAAGTGTCATCTTTCTTTTTCTCTTTAAAAAATTATTCTGATCAAAATTATAAATTTATTTGGCTCACTGTAAAACAGGTCATTGTATGTACATATCAA
This sequence comes from Carcinoscorpius rotundicauda, assembly GCA_011833715.1. Lineage (NCBI taxonomy): Eukaryota > Metazoa > Arthropoda > Merostomata > Xiphosura > Limulidae > Carcinoscorpius > Carcinoscorpius rotundicauda. Next base: position 56,795 of record VWRL01002039.1, on the reverse strand, counting down.
TTACATATTTCAAGGGTCCCAGTGCAAAAAGGCTCATTTTAAAACTTTAAAGAAAAAGGATATCATAGTTTCATTTTCAGCAGGTTTTAACTTCTTTGTTTACTTATAATGCTCAACTCATTATGCCTTTAATTATGACAATGCAATATATAAAACCTAATATTTAACTGATAATTCTAGTACAATTGGAAATCAGATACAAGGAAGCAAAAACGGTATCATTAACATGAGCTTATTTGCTTATATTTAGAAAAATATTTTAGCAGAAGATTTTTTATTTACTTGTAACTAACCAACCACTTGTGGTTATTGCTTGTGATGTTAATTCAGGATTACTAAGATAACCTTTCATTAGCTATTCACCTCGAACGTAAATCTCACCACATTAGTTTGGACCAGATTTGCACCAGTGATGATGTCTATCACCTGTAAAACAAATTAAGTGCTATGGACATAAATCACTATCGTGTTTAAGAGCTGTAATGAATTTCTTTAAATTAAAACAATTTTATTGAATTAAAAAAAGTGTAGCGTAAAAAGTATCAAAAACCAATTTGCATACTAATGGTAAAAATTTGTTATGATTCATGTACTTACTGATAGTGAGATTAGAAATATGTACATTTAATTCTATTGGATAAAACTGTTAAGAAAGTTTCAGAACTAAACATTTTCACTAGTAATTACGTTGAAAGTGTATCATCATAATTATGCAAAAATTATTAAAGAATTTTGAAAACACACAAAGCTTTACATTTTCAAGAGATAGTGTTAAAACAGGTGTCAGAGACTTGTACACTAATGTTCAAAATAACCCCAGAAAGATAAAGATTCATTTATTGTAGTAGAGTGCAGAAACTTAATTTGAAGATAAAAAGAAAAAGAATTTTATAAAGGATTACTGAAATTTCGTCTCTGTTTTTAAACATTTCTACTAATTCTGTTGTGTTGCACACAGAAAAGAATGTTTGATCTTTAATGATATTTTACTGAAATTTTTTTCATAGTTGATTATCTAGCATATGTAAAGATGATGTTGATTTTAAGTTTCTTTCAGAAAGTACCAGTCTTCATGTCACTTTACTATTAATTTAAAAAGAGAGTTTTGTTTTCTCAATGCAAACATGATTAGAAGAACATTGTCCTTTATAATATTATTTTCCTTTAGCTTTATAATTTCCATAAACTGCAGAATGTGGGTTTACCCTTCAGAAGCCTGGGATATGTTATTACGCAATATTAAGTGGATAGATTATCTTCTGCAGTGAATGTCTTCTAAAATGGATTTCAATAAATAGAACCATAAATGTATTATTTAAAGGATTAATTAACATTTTTTTCAACTGTAGCTGTCAGAAAAAAAATATAAATCTATTTAAGATATGTCATAGCAGCTCCCATTTGCAGTTTCAATATTTTGTAAACAATATCTTGCCCAAAACATATGAAATGTGCTGTTGTTTCCTTATTTTTTTGCATTCTCATGGATGAATCTGAAAATAAGTTCTTCTCTAAATTCGGACAAATTACATATTTCTGTGTGCTTTATGTTGCCAATATATTCAACTTGGTTCGTTTTGATAAAATTAAAATGAATAGTTTCATAAAAAAAGTAAACCCAATTAATCCAGACATGCAATTGAGTTAAACATTTTTCACTATACTATTTCTTTATTAAGTTCATGTTGTTCAATTTTTACCTCTTTATACTCAATACATTATTGAATGTTATATGAAATGCTGTTAAACTAGGTCAGAAAGAGAATAAATAAGAGGAGTTTGCAAGGCTAACTTCTTGTACAATCTGGATACTTGTATCTTCCATCTTGTGGAATTAGAAACATTCTCTGAAACAACATGAGATATTATGTTGGAAACAGAAAATTATGCACCCATTTTTTAGAATTTCCTAGATGTTTAAGAAATTTAAAGGATCTAGTTTTATAAATAGATATTTTAACTCAATTGTTACAGGTGGTTATTTTCTATCAGCAAGTGGACTATTCCATCATACCGTAGTCAAAATCCGTTTTGTTATTGGTCTTTACAAAACTTATTTCTATATCTTATCTAATACTTTTGGTGAAATCATCCAAAAAAAATAACTGAGGGTGTATAGAGACAAACCATGTAACACACTAACATGTAATCTTCAGAAAGATTAATTCACTGATAAATGATCCTCCCTCTCCTGTTAACCAGAAGCTTTATCTTAACATTTGGAGTTTTATTTCAATATACCACATCTGTCTGGCACAAATGTCCATATCTGTGAATTTTCTCACCTCTAGGTAAACGCATGGAATGCATACCAGGCTGATTCCTGCAATGAGCTTTAACCCCACATTTTAATTATTTGATATTTTTGTTCACTGATGTTCACGTTTTGTTACAGCATTATTATCTGTTAGCTTGTCAGCACTATAAATGATATTCATTAAAAAGCAAACAAAATGTACTTGTTTAAAACGTTTAAATATGTATATATTTTGTATTTATATTTTACAAATGCTTCAACCCTCCCTCAATGAAAACTTTTATACTCTTTTAAAAATTTATTCACACAACCTATTTATTCTACCTCTGTCAATGACAATACTTTTCTCTGAATTAATTGATTAATTTCTCCATTAAGATATTTTTTCACCAATGATTAATAATAAATTCATAACAATTAACTGTTACTTTTTCATAAAATTCTTATAATAATGTTAGTAAACAATAGAAGATACAGAAAACATGTTAGGTAATGAAATGCGATGCATAAAAAGAGCTGACACATACTTATAAAATCTTATCATAATGCTCTGCTAACATCTCACCTAATATTTAGGAGATCTTACAACAGAACCAGTAAATGCTTCTTTTGGGATGAATATTAGAAAAGACATCACAAATTACTGAAAGTTACGTTTGGAAAGTCAAAAGTAAAGACAAAACTTATCTGTACCTAAATAATGCTTCTTTATAAAGGATTCCCAGTTTAAATACACCTTTCCATCTAGTGGCTATGGGTATTTTAGATCCACTGCTGACATTTTATCCTTGAAATAAATATGTTCTAGTCATTGTTCATTTTTAACTAGGTTTCCAGAAGCAATCCTATTTCTAAGTAAAAAGCAAAAACAACTGCTGAAGCATTTCTGAATTCAATTATGGCTAGACATGGGATACTATAATATCTATTAACAGAGTTAGTGGGAAATGTCATTTTTAAGTTTCGAATAAAAAGTACCATATTTGGTATGCACAGAATTAAACCACTTTATTATCTCCCAGCTGCTGACAGTTAAGTACAGATATTTAACAGAACTGTATAAGGTAGGACCTTTCAGTATTGTTGGTAAAATAAAAAAAACCAAGATAAGAAAGTTTCTTTATTACTATTAGCTTGGAGATTCGACAAGAATGATTCTGGAAAAGAAAGCATTTACTTTTTGTTGCTTGACAGAAATGTCATGCTTAATATGAAAGAAATATTATCACTAAAAAAATTACTGTGGAATAGATGAAAACTGCAACGTTGAAATGCTGCACTGAAAGAAAATAGCATTTCTATCAGCAAATGAGTACTTGACTAAACTGCTGAATATAAAGAAAAGCAGATGAGTAAGAAAGCACAGAGAAGTGAAATAAAATTAGAAGACAAATTTTAAGAGACACACCTAACGTTAAAAACATAAAACAAAAACTAGATAAAACTATAAAGAGGACTATTTTAAGTAATCAAACAACTAAGCACAGATAACTTTGGGAATGAAAAAAAACATTATGATAAATTTACACTACCAGTATATGTTAACAGGTAAAGCTAGTAGGAAATTCAGAAGCATACACAAGAATTTCTAGGATTGATGCATCTTTTTTTTTACATATAACTGCGAGAATAGAAGCACCAAGCTACTCAAGTATTAATGTTGTCAGGGAAGGAGTCATCTTCAGGTAGGACAGTTCTGTTTTTCTAACAGGTAGATTGTCCATTGTAATTGTTTGCATTAAGATGTTGTAAAGGTAGTAAATTAAAAAAAAGCTTAATAAGTATATGCATGACAAGGGCTTATTTTAAGTTTAATTTCAATTTAATGTAGTTTATAATTTAGAAGGGCTGAGATAAGCTAATACGTTTCTGTTGACCTAAAACATAATGTTAAGAACTTACAAAGAAAGTTAGAAAAAGTAATTATTTTATAAACATGACTTTAGTGTTTAACATTTTTACTGGTGAAGTATTGTTATCATTACTATAAGAGTGTTTGGAACTTCACACCACAATTTCTTTATGCATTTAGTGCCGAATTACAAGGTAATTTTATAAAAAAATGTGACATTTTCCAATTGAAATTATCAAATGATTCATATAATCCCGTTATTTTTATAAAATTGATCTGTTGTTGTTGTTCTTTTTGAATTAAGCACAAAGCTACACAATGGGCTATCTGTGCTCTGCCCACCACGGGTATCGAAACCCGGATTTTAGCGTGCAAATCCGCAGGCATACCGCTGAGCCACTGGTGGGGTAAAATTGATCTATAATTTATAATATTATAGAATTTATAATTTTAGCGATATCACATATTATGTATACATTTTTAAGTATTTAAACCCAATTAATGTTGGTATAAAGAAACATATCTCGCCTTATAAGAAAAAATATACTCTTTGTAAATTTTATCATTATGCGTAACACTTATTGTGATATGAAATGCAGGAAAACCAGTTTAAGTACGTTCACACTAGCTCCCCAGTGGTTCAGCGGTATGTCTGTCGCCTTACAACGCTAAAAACCGGCATACGATACCACGTGGTGGGCAGAATACATTATTTTGAACTTTCTCATAAAAATAGTTTACATAACACTCTCTTTCTGTCCCTGAATAATACAGTCTTCACTTGATTAAAACTTAATTAAACTAATTATTTTTCCCAGTTATTTCATTTTCCGCCCTTACATTTGTATATTCAAATTTTGTACTCTAATGTATATATTTCTATTGTAAATACAAATACTCTTAGTTTGCTTTGGGCCTCTAGATTATTTATTGTGGAAGTGTAAGGATTCCGAAACGTTCAATAACTGCTACCTGTTATTACGATTCTCTTTGAAAGCATAAGTTATGTTATGTGCTTATAAACATTACAAGGACACTCCTGCATATGAGGCCTGGTATAGCTCGATGGTTAAGGCACACCACTCCTAAACCAAGGGTCTCTAGTTCGAATCCGTGTCACACCACGTATGCTCGCCCTCTTAGCCGTTGGAGGTGTTCAAATGCGACGGTCAATCCCGCATTTCGTTGGTAAAAGAGTAGCTCAAGATATGGCGGTAGGAGGTGATGACTAGTTGCCTTCCCTCTGGTCTTACACTGCTAACTTAGGGACGGATAGCACAGATACCCATCGTGTAGCTTTGCGCGACATTTAAAACAAACGAAACCAGTTTATTTACAATCTATATCGACCCTCGCTAGTACGGTAGTGTGTGTCAGGATAAATGGTAAAATCAGGGGGTTCGATTCCCCTCGTGAAGCTAAGTAGATAGCTCTTTGTGGCTTTGTTGTACGAAAAACACACAAACACACTTGGCATCTGCATTAAACATTTTTACTTGTATTGTGAATATATTTGATCAAAACAGAGCAGTGTATCATATGGCTGAAACAACCTACTGAAAAATACTAAGTGACATCTTAGTGATATTTCACTTTCTGGATATCACACAGTGGAGATACGCATACTTACACAAGATATGCTCTACTAGGATCTTTTCCGAAAACCAAATATTGAAGAAATTCATTAAGAAATACAATACTTTTGAAATAACACTTCTAATTTTCCTTTCTTCCTATATATTTAATTTCGTATGTTGATAAATCTTTCAAAAGAATAATTACCAGCCTTATTTGGTGAAAACATGTTCAAAGTTATTTACGGTTAAAGACTCAAATTTGATATTTTTTTACACACACCTGCACAAATAGTCACATGAGCTATCAGTCGAAATTGACATTGTACTTTCACCTAAGAGTTAAAAGGACTATTTAATTTTTTTGGTTATTTGGATTAAAGAGGGCTTATTGTTTGTTTTTGGAATTTCGCACAAAGCTACACAAGGGCTATCTGTGCTAGCCGTCCCTAATTTAGCAGTGTAAGACTAGAGGGAAGGCAGCTAGTCATCACCACCCACCGCCAACTCTTGGGCTACTCTTTTACTAACGAAAAGTGGGATTGACCGTCACATTATAACACCCCCACGGATGGGAGGGCGAGCATGTTTAGCGCGACTCGGATGCGAACCCGCGACCCTCAGATTACGAGCGCATGTCTTAACGCGCTCGGCCATGCCAGGCCAGGGGTTATTGAGAGCAGTAAGTAAAACTGTTTAGATGAAATGACGTAAAATATTTAAGTTTTGGTTAAGTCAAGCAAATTAAATTAGCATTTTCTAACTTAAATTTTCAAAATAATCATAGATTGTATGGTTGTTACTTATTACTCACTGTCATGTTTTCAACACAAGTTTACTAAGTTTTAATAAATTATCCTTACTAAAGAGCGTTTAATGTCACGTGATATCAGCTTAAAAAATTAGTGTAAATAATAATGCTTGATAAGGCTAAACCGATTTCATGCAGGTGTAAACAAAAACTTTTTGACGATGACCGAAGAAGGTCGAAACGTTCTTCACTCATCTACATATAGATTTTTCTACCCACTCCAACCGTTTTTACATATATAATCTTCATTTCTCCCGTTGTGTCTATGCAACTCTAATCTACACACACTGCAAATAAATTGTATATCCTGGTCACTAGTCTCTCCAAAAGGGCACTTTAACCTGGAATTTAGAAATAAAACAGTCTCCTGGAATCTATCATCTGTCACACTCAATGAACTGATAACCGTTAGTAGCATTAGCGAGATCATTCTTAACCATAGAGGATAGTTATATTGACTTTAATTTTATTTTTAAAATTTAATGAAGCTAATTTTGTAGTTAACCTGCTGCTACTGCACGATTATGACATTTTATGAGAAACAAAAATATTCCAAGCTACTATATGACGATAAAGCGGTCTAAGAAAAATATACCTACGTTAAAATTGTTCAGTCGATACCACAGAAACGCAAAAACGTTAATGATATGATATGAACTGTCGAAGCAGGAACAACAAATGTGTAACAAACGTTCACAGGTGCGAAACTTACTGCCAGGTTGCATAACTCGAATGTTCTCTCAGTCACCTGTACATGACAATGAAATAACACAGAATAAGTATACAAACTTTTAGAGCGATATCGAAGTACGTAAAAACTGATAGTGAAAGTTTCTCTTTGGAGAGAAAAACTTCGGCATTTATTTATTTTGTATCAGAAATTGCAGAGCCATGTTGTTAATTTACAGACAATGTTTCTTATCCACTGAACAAGTCAACTGGCAGAGAGAATCAAAGACGTCTTTGTGTCTTCCTTTTTTTGCTTGTTTCTTAGAATAGGAATATGTACAGTATCTGTCATGGATTAATATTCAAACATCCAGACATTTTATTGAATAAAATGTAAGATTTTGTACAGTACCTTATCCTTATCTAAATTGAATCCGATATCCTGAGACTTAAAGTGATCATAAAACGATAAAAGTTAATAATTACCATTGAAGGTAGGAATGTTCAAGTTGTGAGTGACAGGTATTTCATACAACTTGTTTCATTTTTTAGTACTTTTAATATGATTAACAGTGTTGTTAACAGTTCTTGCCCATACTGTAATCAAGTTGTGTAGTTTCCAACTTTTGTTATTTACACTGACGACGTCGTTTTACATTGTACCCTGTTGGGTAAGTTTGAAGTTAACATGAGTTTCGCAGAAACGTATCAAACTGTTGAAGCTACATCTAATATAAATATGGCCTTCAAGATGGTATAGAGATGTAAATGAAGTGCCCAATCCTCGTATGTTAACTGAGCTGTTTTCATTGTTACGTATTTTTTAATGTTTTATGTTCTTCGTAGACTAAACGCAACAGAAAAACACAGATAACAGCTTGTATAATTTATTACACTAAACTATTAACAAATATAACAGATATAACACAAATTATATATAATAACAGTGACAGATATTAAGTTATAACATTCGAAATTAATTACAAAACAAAATAATATTAGTTTCAAACTTCAAAATTAATCACAATACAAAACGGTACTGGCCTGTATCTAATATAATGATCTAAAATGAAAGTCTCAAATTCCAGTCTAGGGTGTGAATTTGGTCCCACGAAGTAATTCCGAAACAGTTCACAGTTCAATAAATTCGCCGTCTCTCAGCACAAGCGGCAATTCGGATGTATCGTAGCGATTGACGAAATAAAATCACAGCTTCCGTAGATCTAACTTTTGTCACAAATCCGAGTTGAATAATCACAGCAAGCACTTAATCTTTCTCAAATAACTAACTCTCTTCTTTCTTCGAATAAAACTGATGTCTGAATCTCACTCTTTTTCTTCTTCGAATAAAACTAATGACTGAATCTATCTTCTTTTTCGAATAAAAACTGATGACTGAATCTCTCTCGCGTTACCGTCTTTTATACCGATAGGCCTATTTCTCGAACAATCTCGCAATTTCCATACAACTCTAGAGCAATTCGCGCGTGTCCGTTCTTGCACGAGACTACACGTCTAGACACGAAGTCACCAGCACGAATTTACAAACATATGATTGGTCTACTTAATTCAAGAAAGTTCAAAATGTTACCCTAAATAAATAACAAAATATTAGTTTAAACTTCGAAACAATAATATCAATATGGAAAAATGAATAATACAAATGAAAATTCAAACACAACACGACATGTTGTCGTTTACAAAATATTTACACATATACATAACATCATGTAAAAACTTATTCCCAAAATATGACGCATGTCATAATGGTTATTATAAATAACACCGAAATTAGAAGGTAGGAATGGTGGTTTAATTATACGGTAATAAAAAAAGAAAGAAATGGAACATTTTGAACATATTACATTATGTATTAACGACAGCATGCAGTTGTCACGTGAAACATAGCACTTTTTCGGATCTACAACAGTGTTCATTAGAACTTTTCGCCTGTATAAATGTTAGTAGTAACGTAAAGAAAGTTCCAACTGAGTTGTTACTTGATATGTGCAATAGCAGAGTCGATTATAACTGTACATTTTTAGTTAGAATTGGGCTGATTCACTGTTCCAGACCATTCCTTTAAAGTCTTTAAATAACATGAACACTCTCTCGTCATTAAACATGTAAATTGTAGTTTTCTTCACTTTAATACTTTATTGTCGTTTGTTCTTTAATTATGTGTTTAAAATTCACGTAAACTCTTGTAATATACTGGACACTGTGAGACTTTTATTTTAGCTGATCCTCCTTAAATAGAAAGTATAGTTAGATATGTATAAAAATAATAAAGGAAACTTCAATTGCTGATAAATATATTCAATAAACGGTTAAGGTGATTAACAGTGTTATTAACAGAACTTGTCCTTATTATAAACTACAGGGTGGTCGCTAGAAAAGCCGAAAATTTGAGGGTCAAATGAGATCATGAATAAAATGCGTAATTACTCATTTCTATTTTGATTTCTTTACATCATGAATAAAATGCATGATTTTAATATCATAAAATGCATTTTGAGCATCTTTGAGTGTAATATAACATATGCCTTTAAAAAACTTTGTAAAAGTTGTTCTTTGTAAAAATAAATAGCTGTTTGACAAATTTTCCGTTTTTCTAGCGACCACCCTGTAGTTTCTTTCTCCTACTTGACACTAACGACGTCGTTTTACGTTAGATTTAAAGTTAGATTTAAATTGAGTTTCACAGAAGCGTATTCACTTGTTAAGAATACAATTTATATAAGTATGGCTTTCAAGATGGTATAAAGATGTATACGAAGTGTCCAACATTTGTGTAAAAAACGTATTCCCAACATATGACCAATACTTTAATGGTTATTATAGAAAATACTGTAATTAGAAGGTACGAATGGTGGTTTAATTATATGGTAATTAAAAAGACAAAGAAACCGCTGATATTCAACACATTGATTATGTATTCACGACAGTCTGGAGTTATCACGTGATACAAAATACTTTTTTTTAAAAACCACAGCAGCTTTTGTTAGAACTCTTTACAATTTCTGGTATTACTGTTCATTCTAACGTAAAGAAAGTTCGATTTAGTTTCAACAGCACACTGTACTAAATTTTAAATCCTAACCTCTGTATATAAATAACAATATAATCGTCTGGTAACCAACTTATTTGTGTAAAAAGTAACTGAACGATAAAAGAAAATGCGATTGAGATAATAGGAAGCATTTATTAACATTTGAGAATCTCGAATTTAATTATTAGTAATTTAAAAATAAATACAAAGAAACAGTGTTTATAATTACAAGAGAAATACATATACATAAGAGTAAACAAATTTAATACACAAAACAGAGAAGAAAATGAAATAATTTGAAACAAATGAATAATTTAGATTTAGTTTTAATCAAGTGAAGTGTGTTCACGTATAATGTTTCTTTATTAAGCAGTTCAGTATCATGTTTGACTGTTGAGAGAATTTTAGAGAAGGAGAAAAACCGTATGTTTTATTTTTCGTATTGTGCTGATAAGTAGTGTAGCTGGAAGGGCTTATAGCCATCCTTCCAGTTTTAACAGATATTCCAGTGTGTTCATAGTTATTGTTTACAAGTTGTAAACAATGACCAAACGTTATATGTAGAGGAAAAAATGTTTTCACTGTGATAATCGATTTCATTTTAACTTTCAGGTCAATTTGGAGATAGTAAGTGTTACATAATTTGTAACCATTTTGTCATTGGGGAGCACTGTTTCCAGAAGCAGGTCTGTAAGGAAAGTTTAAATGCAGTGGGTATCTTAAATAGTTTAACAAATAAATTAGTTGAGAAAAAAAAAGTAATTTTATCCAGAATATGCAAAGTTGTATGTATATTATTTGTATGGTATGATTTAAAGTAAATTATCTATATCAAACGGCAAGTTTTACAATTTTAAGCATCATTAAATTAAATGTTGATAAAATAATGTGATAATCTCATACAATACTGACAAACTCTTCTTTATAAACATCGATGACGTTATTAGGACGACGCACTCATAACATAAATAACCATGTAAGTAAATTGACACAAGTTCAAAACAGTATGGATCTTCCTTGGAATACCGATTATACTTGTGCAATGATGTACTTGTGGGTGTTGGAAAAGTATATTAGGTTTAAAGGTGCATAATGTTTTAAGAGGAACATGTGATGTTTTATTCAAAGTAATAAGGAAAAGTCATAGACTAGTTAAGTCAAAGTTTTACACTGTACGTGTAACCATTAAAAATCTTCCAGAAAAATTTCTCTTGACGTCAGTCTGCATTAATTATGTTTGACATTTGTAACCAAATTTCTGGATTGCACTTTGTGCAATTTTGCACATTCTGAAAGTTTGATATTTTACTTATTGTTTCTATAATCTGTGTTTTGGTTAGATCAATAACTCAAAGCTTTCCCTTTACTTGTTATAAACAATTATTAAATTATCATTTTTCTTATAAAACAGTGTCCAACAGCACACTGTGTGAAAAAAAGCTAAGAAAAGTTTAGAAATGTATTCCACAATATACGAGTTTTGTGCAGTTTACCAGAAGACAAGGATGATGTGAAAAATGTACAAATATAGTGAGTCAATCTTTTATTTTTATTTTTGGTAATGAATTTTTACAAAGTGAAATCTAAGCATTTGTGACTTGTACTGTCGGATTATATTTAATTAAAATCCGAGTCTGAAAGTTCTGATATTTTAGTTATTGTCTTGGAAATCTGTGTGTTGGTTGCATCAATAATTCGATATTTACAATATAGAAATACTACGGTGATAACAGAGATTAGCTATGTGGGAAAGTCCACTTTAGTAAATGATTTCGTCGTCAATTATTAAAAGCGTTATTGCATAATAAACGTTTTACTGACGACATAAGATGTTGAATAAACTGAAGTTGTAATTATTGTATGATATTGTTTTTTGGGACAATTTATGCATGCATAACGTATTCTGTGCGTAGCTAAAGATATATATTGGTGAAAAAATTACGTAAAATATTGTTTTTGATATTTTTTATATCACTAACAATTTTTAACACTTGGCTGATAATCAAAATAATAAGATTTGATTAAGGTATTGTCCTTTTAGGATATGCTCATTTGAAATTACATTACACATAAGAATATGTGTTTCTTTTGTATCATGATACAAATAGTGCTGTCTACATTTCAGATGCATCAATTAATCCATCTTCTTGTATATTTTACAGACGAACTTGATGGGCACTATATAACGTCGTGGGTCAGTTGTGGTTCAAAAATTATAGTTATTTATAGAATCAAGGAAAATCATGTTGTAAAATCATGTGATTTTCCTTTAGTTTTATCAACAGTGAATATTAAAATTAAAATTTTTGAAATATATCATAACTGATAAATTCAGTCTTTTTCTGACAACAACAACATTGATAAGAAGATTTGCAAAAATATAAAGACCTAAATTATTTACGATGAGGAAAAAATTAAAGTCCAGCTTAAACTAAGCGAAACATCCTTCTTTATGGATCTGATTTTTTTTTGCTTCTCGTGGAACGAACTCCTTACCATGGACTGTGAAACCAAAAGTAGGTATGTGGAGGGCTTTGAGGAAGGGTCCCAAGTGTACTCAAATATGATCTATATAACGTAAGTCCCATTACAATTTCTCTCATTAGAGTTTGAGATGGATAGCTGTTTATTAGAGATGTTTAATGTAAGGTCTAACAGGAAGTAGTAAGTCACAGGTTGTAAATAAAGGCTTAACTTATTCTTGTGAAATAATTTTTTCTTGAGAACACTGCATGGTTTCACTGTGAATTTTAACTTTAGTACACCAAATTAATGCACAACATTCCAGTATTTAATTTGTTAAAGACTTTCCTGAAACGGTTCATGACAATTTACAGTGTGAAAAGCCAAATCTTTTTAGCTTTAACAATCATACGAGTGAAAACGGTGAGCATAAACGAGTGTCTGAAATTCTTAAACGTGGAAGTCACAATGCGATTTTGTTGGTGTTTGACATTGTACAGAATCTATTTCATGAGGGTAGTGAAAGCGTATCAAGGTATTTTCAATTTATTATATTATTAGCAAATTTAAGGAATTTATTGACTGCTCTTTTATCTATGCCACTGATATAAATAAATTAGAGCAGAGATTTCAGAACTAAGACTTATAGTACACTACTTGTGACATTACTGTAGTCTGACAGAACTCAAATTGTAAGAACCTATTGCTTTTTGTCCTGCAGCCAATCTTCTTCAAATTGTTTGTTTGTTTTGGAATTTTGCACAAAGCTACTCGAGGGCTATCTGTGCTAGCCGTCCCTAATTTTGCAGTTTAACACTAGAGGGAAGGCAGCTAGTCATCACCACCCATCGCCAACTCTTGGGCTACTCTTTTACCAACGAATAATGGGATTGACCGTGACATTATAACGTCTATACGGCTGAGAGGGCGAGCATGTTTGGCGCGACCCTCGGATTACGAGTCGCACGCCTTACGGACTAGTCCATGCCAGGCCGATCTTCTTCAAAATTGTTAACTTATCCCTCACACTCACAGATAGAACTTTTTCCAAGCCTTTATGTAGCACCTTGTCATATGATTTCTTGAAATACGCTAAATCTATATTCTTACTGTCATCTGTATGAACAGTAACCCTATCAAAGAATGTCAAAAGATTTATAAGGAAAAATTTTCCTATCGTGACATGACGTTGACTACCCGATGAAAATTTTAAACTCTTGTAAATGACTCTGGAAAGCATATTTTAACATATTTTTCAAAAACTCCTAAACCTAATAAAAGACTAATAGATTCATAACTTCTGAAATAATTTTTCAACCTTCTTAAAATGAATAGCTACATTAAGTAGTTTCCAGTTGTCTTGAACCCGTACAATATTTAAGAACTGACAAAAAATAGAAATAATGACTCATATGTCTAATCCTTAACCTTCTTTAAACCACTTAAAGAAATACTATCTGGTCCAGGAGATTTATTATTTTTAAACTTCTCTTTTGTCTCGTAATCACTTTAAAATTAATTCACTCATCTTGTTTGACCTCATAATGAAATGCTTCTGCAATCTTCATTAATTTTGATACACTACAAGTTTTAGTTGCACAATTTGGTTGAGGAATAAGGCTGGTGAAAACACACACGACTACTCTGATTTTGTTTTTGGCGCTGAAGAAGAAATTTTGACTCAAATTCACTGTTTGTTCATCATTTCATTTTTGCGATAGTTTTTGATGGCAAGATGAACTAAACAAAAAAGTATATTGTGACTCTTACATTCTGAGCTACTGCGTAATTTTCTGAAACAAAAATGCTGCTGTTTGGATGGATTTCACTATGTAAAATTACATTTACCTTAGGCTAGTCTCAATAAATATTGATAAATGGATGTCAGTCTTTACTAAAATCATTGAAATTGAATATTCTTAATTTGGCTAAATTCTTATAATGAACATTTTTGTGGTGCTTACAAAATGTTCTGGATTAATAACTTTCTGACAGCATCTAGTAACAGCACGATAGACATCGGAACATCACTGGCATACGATCGTTTGCGAAAGTCAGGTAAAACAATTGAATAAGTTACACAATAAACACAAGTATCAAAAACATATGAAGTGAAACAAAGAGCTTTCTCTGGAATTTAAGAGAATGAGAGATATTCGTGAATTTGTAAGCAGTTGGAATTATCTGTTGAAAGTGAACTTCACCAATAGTAGAGCTCAAGGGTCGTGACAAATGTGAACTTGTTTGCCTGATATTTTATCTAGTCATGATTGATTATTTTCAGCAACACACAATTAAATGTTTTAGAAGCACTCAGTTTTACTTGAGAGTTGTGACAAAGCAATATGTTACGTGTGCTAAGCAGATGGTCCAACAAATATTATTTCAGAAAGTATGGTCTCATAAAAAAGTGTCAATTTAGAAAATGTAAACAACTAAAACTTGTAAATTAATAACTGAACAAATAAATACATAATTCACATGAAAGTCAAATGTTTGTAATGGAGTTGTGGAACTGAAAACAAAATAAATTGCACATAAAATGTTTATTGTTCCTCTTTCTCTTTTATAGGTTTAGTGTGAGTCCCTCTCCCTCCCGAAGGTAAAACAAAAAGGATAGTAAATATTAAAAATACAACCTATTATCGTTGCAGTAAACTAAATTAACTCTTCAAAGTGGAAAAATCAATGTAATATTCAAAATTATACCAATATTTTAAAAATATAGGGAAGTTACAAAGCTTCAGTTTACTTGTTATTTTGATAATAATATTTCTGCAAAGTTCTTCGTTGAATTTTTCCCATTTCAGACCTGGGAATTTTATCCAAGATCTCTAGTCCTCCTTTAAGGTGTTTGGGACGTGATACACGATCTACAATACAAATATACATATTGATGATCTAAAAACTTACAATAAATTTAACACAAATATATTTTAGAACGAAATATTATTTTGCAGTTTGAATTTATTGTTACATGTAAATAATGTGTGTAGTAATCTTCTTAAGAAACTAACAAGTTTCATGTTAAACAGCCTATGAATCAATATGATATCAAACACAATTATTTGTTAACTTAAATCCATTGAAACATTGTTCTATTTCAAATAAAAAAACACAAAGAAATTTCTTTTGCAATTGTTACTTTAAGACACAATAAAGAAGAAGGAATATAGGAATTCTAATCAATGTTAACGATGCTTTTAATAATATAAATGTAATTTTAATATATTTTCTTATTCATGAAATAATTTAGTATGAAATTAGATTAAAGACCTTATTTACTCAAAACAATGAATGAAAATCCAGCTCTGTTGTTGTTGTTTTGAATTAAGCACAAAGCTACAGAATGGGCTATCTGTGCTCTGCCCACCACGGATATCGAAACCCGGATTTCAGCGTTGTAAGTTCGCAGACATACCGCTGAACCACTGGGGGGCTAAAATCCAGTTCATTATTTGAAAATTCTGATCGTATAAATTAATTTTTGGACACCAGAAGCATTTGTGAATTTGTCTAAACATTATCAAGGATTTTTTTATTCGCTGGACAACGTTTGTTTCTAAACACCACCAAGATATAAATATAAAGGAACAATATTAGGTTTATTCAATGACACGAAAATATGAAAAATGTGCCTTTAGAGCACTGGAAGCTCTTGGCTCTTCAATTAATTTTTATGCACTGTCCTGCTTTTCCGAATTAATATTCTTTATTTTGATATATACGTAATGGGACATATCGAAAAGTAAGAGGTCTTTCATTGGAAAAGAGTAAAAAAGAAAGTATATACTTTTGAGAAACATGTTTGATATTGAAAAAAAAATATTATAATAAAACTGTGTGTCGTTGAAAGTCAGTAATACAAAGATTAGAAATCTGAAAAGTTTAGTTTAGGTAACTGAATACATTTTCAGCGCTTGTTTGTTTGTTTTGGAATTTCGCACAAAGCTACTCGAGGGCTGTCTGTGCTAGCCGTCCCTAATTTAGCAGTGTAAGACTAGAGGGAAGGCAGCTAGTCATCACCACCCACCGCCAACTCTTTGGCTACTCTTTTACCAACGATAAGTGGGATTGACCGTCACATTATACACCCCCACGGCTGGGAGGGCGAGCATGTTTAGTGCGACGCTGGTGCGAACCCGCGACCCTCGGATTACGAGTCGAACGCCTTAATTTTCAGTGCAAAACAGTTTGAAATTATGATAATTAAATCAAAAGTTAAAACAGAGAGAAATAACCTCAACTCACTTATATATGAGCTTGAACATTTTGCAGATTCAGCAGTGAAATAATTGTATGAGAGAAAGGTTTAAAAAATTGCCTCTCTGAGCAATAATTTTTTGTTATTCATGACCAAAGCATTAAACTCACCCAAGCTAGTTAAAATGTTTTGCTTTATACACAAACGTTTGTTGTATCTATTTCTCTCTCTATCTATATATATATAAATATACAAATAAAAGTACAAAAAAATGTTTGTAAAAGGAAGTAAATATATGAATAGTTATTATCAATCCAACAAAAACAATATAAAGAAGATAGTAGATATGACATTTACGTCACATCGGCACAATAACATACACAAGAATTAACTTATTCTAACATACATATATATCACATTTTAATATATCCTACTTTTGTACGTTAACATTCTACTATACTGTATGTCTAAGTTATTTTAGAAGCTTGATGTGAATAGCATCCTTTAACCAAGTTAATTTTGAACAACTATGTCCCGATGAAACAAGCTTTGGATGTTGAAGAAGTGATTTTGTGAAGGAAAAGATGTCGTTTTTTTAATTTCGCATCAAGCTACTCGAGGGCTATCTGTGCTATTCGTCCGTAATTTAGCAGTGTTAGACAATAGGGAAGGTAGCTAGTCATAGCCACCGAGCGCTAAGTGTTACTAACTTTTACCAACGAATAGTGGGATTGATTGTAACATTAAAACGCCCCCACGGGTGAAAGGTCGACCATGTTTTGCGACTGGGATGCGAACCTAGGACCCTCGGATCACGAGTTGAACGCCTTAACACGCTTGGCTATACCGAGCCAAATGAAAAAAGAACAAATAATTACTCAAGACTATAAAATCAGAATGAGCACGTTTCAACAATAAAGTAAACAAAATAAACATTTACAAAATATTGTTCATATCTATCTTTTTGGTAACGTCACACGTAAATCAAACACAAAATAGGAAGATATTGCAACACAGCTACTTATTGAACCTATCACCGATACATTGCACCTCAATAAAGGATAAGCACAATGCCAAAAAAGCATCGACACATAAAACATATTTTAGTAATGGAATGTTTTCTGCGTTTTTACGATCATGTAGTTGCAATTTCTATTTTGTCATAAAAATCTGCCGAAAATAGTCCAAGAGTTAACGGATCATATTGATGACTAGCTGTCCTCCCTCTGGTCTTACACTGTAAAATTAGGGATGGCTAACGTAGATAGCCATCGAGTAGCTTTGCGCGAAATCCAAAACAAAATATCTTTGTAAAATATACATTTTATGTGCAGCAAGATACTTGGGAAAATTGAACATTCAATGTCTAAGCGTATGCAATTGTTTACAATTAAAAACACGCGCTTAAATTTTGATATATTTATGATGTTCCAGCTTTTCTAAATGTTCTTTTACAGCTAACTTCGCAACTTGACTGTCAGCTTTGTCATCAAAAGCGGATCTTTTAATATAGAAATAAACCTGCCTCACTTCAGCAACAAATGTGACGTCACGTATAAAATGGAAGTTCAGGAGAGGTTGTTTTGAATTAAGCTTAAAGCTACAAAATGGGCGATCTGTGCTCCGCCCACCATGATATCGAAACCCGGATTTTAGCGTGTAAGTCTGCAGACATACCGCTGAGCCACTGGGGAGTCCAGGAGAGGTGGGTGATAATATCATCTCAAAGATGACGAGTTAAAAGTTTAAAATTTTGTATGGGGCGTCTAAAACATGTTTTAGAAATTGCTACTTTCTTTAGTTAATCACTATCATGATCATATGCTTTAAACAAATGTACTGTCACAGTACAAGTCATTAATGTCTGGATTTCATAACATTTTAATTCACGTCATTTACTTTTTCTTTTACAGACACACACTGATAAAGGTAAACTTGTCATTGCATGAAGAAATCGTCGACCGTGTAATGCGAGGTATGTTTTTGAAACATATGTATGATTCTCATAACTAAACTAATTTTCCTTTACAAATTATATTCAGAATTATTCTCTGTATTTTACTTTATCTGCTAAACATTCTCAACGAAAAGTAGAGAAAGTTGTCATTGAAACTTCTGAAAGTGTCTAAAAGTATTACACAGTACCTTTTAGTTACAGTATTTCTTTTAATTTTTAAACACACAATGACTGGGAAATATTTTGGACACATCAAAATTTCATACTTCAAATATACTGGACATTACAACTTAGCATACAAACGCTAAATATGAAGTGAAAGGAAGTGTTCATTAAAAATATTTCAATAAACTAAATCGATTGAGTCAATAGTCGAAAAAATACGTCATAGTAAAAAATATGTACCACTGGATGACTAATTTAAAATTCAAGCTACAACATTTGAATTACCAACAGGTAACGTCACATGCAAATTTTCAATTATCAGTCTTGATCAACCGGAGAAAAAATCAGTTATTCCAATAACTAATAAGAACGATAATCTTTGCTGTGCGAAAGCTCTACTATTAGCTTCAGTATCTCTCGAAAAGGATTTAAAATATTTTATTATTAGAAATCAACTATTGCCACTTCTGATACACATGACTAACGAATTACATTCTTTGGTTGATGTTACAAAGGACCACTTGGCTTAGGAGGTATTAGTAAATTTGAACATAATTTGAATGTTAATATTCATGTAAGTTCATTGGAAATGTTTAATTGTAAAAGATATAAAGATTATTTATGACCAGAGAAATCTATTTATGGTATCACGATCACATTGTCGATGTCATAACGTCAATGAAAGGTTTCCTCGGGATAAAATATTACTGTTCAAAAAGTGATAAATAATTTTAGCATTTAAAAATGGACATTATTGATAAGAGCATTCTAACGTCTGCTAAAGTCATGAATATCTCAACGGTCGATCTGTTGTTTGATTTGATTGTAACAAAATTTACAAATTTGTAAAATGTTAGAATTAATATAAATCAATGAATGATAGGCAATAGAATTCTTGGTGCAATAAATTTTACCAAACTTTTGCCATTGTGATGAAAACAGGACAAAAATATCAAAAGAATAATACAGCGATAACATATAATATGATAACTTTTGATGGTCACTTCACATTATTTTATTTATCAGAGTAAAACTTGAGATTATTGTGAACAGTGGAAAAATTATGATCATTACTGACAGAAATTTGCAATAAGAATAAGTGACAGCTGCAATTTTATATCTATATCTTTGTCATTGTTTCAAAGAATTGCAGAATGGATATTTCCTCATTTTTTAACATCAAGACCATCAAAGTCCTATTTCTAGTGTTAGTTTTTACTTTCCTGACAAAGATCAGCATCAACTAAATGTTTCTGGATTGGCGCTGTCAGTGACGAGAAGAAGACATTCTTGATTTTAAAGAAGAGGTGAACAGGTAAGGAAATAAACTTTTATTCTTACATATCATTAATTGTTCTTTATTTTCTCATGAAAATATTTGGTTTGAAAAAATAAAATTCTTATCATTGAATCTTATCAATTATTTTGTTGAATGTCGTCATTTTTTTCTTTTTATCTTTATCACAAAGTGATGTAGGTATACTTCAAAGGCGTGTTGTCTTCAGTTCAGGTATGTTTCTCGCAATCTGAGGTGTAGACCTATTTCGATACACAAATATTGTTATTGTGTGCATGCGTGTTTTTTTCAGAGTACGTTTACACCATCACGGTCAGCAACTCTAATACTTAAACATGGTTACGATACATGTTGTGACTGTCATACGAAAAATGTTAATTTTAAATGGGACCAGGTGGTTTATAAAAAGTTGTGCTAGAAAAATATAAGAAAAAAATTAAGGTATAAGAAACATAGTCATAACAAAATGTGAATAAGAATTCAACAAAATTGAAACTACTAACATTGAGTTACTGAATTTTCCCAAAGACCATACAGTAGTTTCCTTGTTTTTAAGTACGAAACGTCTAAGGAAGAAGAATTAATGCTACAAGATTTATGTACAATGTAAAAGATAGAAAATCAAATATGTACACTTCACATATTTATATCTATGAACAAATAAGTATTGTAAATATGCTGTTGGACATCCAACAAAACCAATGACTTTTATCCAATTCACAAATGTATTTTGGATCAGTTAAATCTGAAGTTTTCGCTTCAAGGAAATTTCATTATTAGATGTTAACTCTGAGAATTAATAGGAAATTGACTTTCTTTGCTGTAATATGTGTGTCAGTTTAAGAATATCGCCACTATGTGTTCACTCGGAGGAGTACAACACTATTACCGGTACATGGGTTACAGAGATGGTGAAAAAAGCAGTCGAGTGTAGCTTTGAAATAATACAGATTGGTGGAATTTGTCTTTTCCTTGAAAGATCCAAACACTGTTTAAAACCTATAGAGACATATTTCTACAAACCAAACTGGAACGTCAGGCTGGCTCTCTCAATCTGTTACATCAGATATAAAACAAGAATATATTTCAACAGTATGCTTTAAAGGAAGAAGTGCAAATGTCTCATGAAAATACAGAATTTAATCCAAGCAGAGGGTATGTTCCAAAACTTTGTACTAACTCTTCCTAGGACCATTAGGTTATGGCTCAGGACAAATTACAACTGACCGAAGTGACTTCTGTTAACACAATATCATTTGTTAATAAAAGATAACAAAAATTATCAGAGATGTTAATTTCATTAATAAAGACGTTGTAACTCTTTATTGGTAACACTAATATGAATATCTGCCCCATAAACTTTAAACCAACACATTTCTTGCATCGATCATGCAAGGACATGCTCATTTGAAATTACATGACACATTAAAAATTCATCTATTTTGTATTATGATGCAAATAGTACTGCATACAGTTCAGATGCATCAATGACCCCACCTCTGGAAGATTATCATGGATATTTTACCGACGAGTTGGAGGCGCACTGAAGACATCTCAGGTCACTTGTGGTCAAAAAACCATAGTTATTTACAAGAGAAGGAAAGTCATGCTCTGAGATAATAGGGCTTACCTTTAAGTTTATCGACTGTGAAAAAGTAAACTTTTCATGATTGAAATCTATGATAACTGATACATTCAGTCTTTTTCCAACAACAATATCATTGAGTTAAGGCCCGGCATGACCAAGTGTGTTAAGGCGTTAACCTTGTATTCCGAGGGTCGCGGGATCGAATCCCAGTAGCACCAAACATGGAGGGCGTTATTTACGGTCAATCTCACTATTCGCTGGTAAAAGAGTGACCTTAGAGTTAGCGGTGGCTGGTGATAACAAGATGTCTTCCTTACAGTCTTATACTGTTAAATTTGGGACGGTTAGCACAGATAGCCCTCGAGTAGCTTTTCGCGCGTGGCCTGGCATGGCAAAGCGCGTAAGGCGTGCGACTCGTAATCCGAGGGTCGCGCTAAATATGTTTGCCCTCCCAGCCGTGGGGGTGTATAATGTGACTCTCAATCCCACTATTCGTTGGTAAAAGAGTAGCCCAAGAGTTGGCGGTGGGTTGTGATGACTAGCTGCCTTCCCTCTACTCTTACACTGCTAAATGAGGAACGGCTAGCACAGATAGCACTCGAGTAGCTTTGTGCGAAATTCCAAAACAAACAAACAAACAAAAGCTTTTCGTGCAATTCAAAACAAACAAGTAAACACTGAGTAATCATAAGAAGATTTGCAGAAATATAAAGACTCAGACCATCAAGTAGAAAAGAAACAATTATCGTCCAATTTACACCAAATGAAACATCCTTCCAGAATTCAACACTCTTCTAAATGGACACTACTTTTATTTGCATCCCATGAAACTAACTTCCTTCCATGGTTTACGAACCCAAAAAAGCTATGTGGAGGGCCTTGAGAGAGGGATCCAAGTACATTCGAATATGATCTAAATAAGGTGAGTCAACTCCCACCATTAGCGTTTGAGATGGAAAACTGTCTATTACACTGTTTACATGTTTAATGTAACATGCAACAAGAAGTGTTAAATCACAGATTGCAAATAAAGGATTAACTTATCATTCTGAAGTAATTTATCCTATTCTTCAGAAACTTTATAGTTTTATTGTGAATTTTAACTTCTGTACACAAAAATAATGCACAACATTTCCATCATCAATTCTGTTTTCATAGCATTAAAATCAAACCAATACATATTAGTCACTATAGACAGTTTGCGGCGTGGAAAACAATAAGCAAACCAATCATTAAATTAAAATTTAATTTAATCTGCAATCAATTACGTATTAGTAAAATGTAGCATCAGTTTAAGAAATATCACATATCTGGATGGATAGATGAAATATTTATGACTGACCAGAGAATAGAAAGATATCCACCAGTTTATAAACTGCAAGACAATTTTAGTTGTTGTTTTGAATTAAGCACAAAGCTACAAAATGGGCTATCTGTGCTCTGCGCACCACCGTTATCGAAACACGGATTTTAGCGTGTAAGTCCGCAAACATACCGCTGAGCCACTGGGGGGGGAAGTTTGACAATTTTAGAAAAAAATAAGATGAAACATTTAATCAATCTGAATGAAAATGAGTTATAAAGTTATGATGGATTTTATTACCTCTTTGTTCACTCATGTATTTTGTGTAACCAAGTTTTGTTGGTGATGCGTATGTACCAATGACGAGACGAGAAAACATGAACTGCAGGGCATTCTAGTGCGAAAGAATATTTTTGTGTTTGTTCTAAAGCACAAATTTGCACAGTGGGTTATGTATATTATGCCAATCTCGAATATCAAAACCCAGATTTTTGTGATATGAGTTCTCATATCTACTGCTGCGCCAAATAGGAGAAAATAAAATAGCGGTTTACTTTTTGATCAACTGTTATTTTATCAAAGTATCAGATTTTACAGAAGATCGCTTCTGTGATCATTCTGAGAAAGAAAATCTCAACAAATATATTCTTTACTGAAAAAAGTATAACTTGTTCTAAAATATAAAATAAATAGTGGTAGTAATATTTTATTTTCCATCACTAATAGAAGAGTCATAAAAGTTTGCCATCTCCTGATTCAAAGAAACCGGCTACATGATTTAAAGAATACGAAGACGACGGTAAAAATATGAATGAAAAAGAGAGATTAGTACTAAAAACAGTTAAAGCACGAAAACGTTGTAAAATCTATTTCGACAAATGCATGTGGTACGTCACAATTTCTGGTGGAGACCAGAGAGTTAGAAAGTGAGCACTCAGTTTCATAATTAATAAAACAAACCACTTTTTCCTGGAGTACAGTTTATTTATATGATTATATTGTTCCTTATCTGTCTCAAGTATGATGTCTCTCATGGAAGTTGTCACAGTAATTTTTCTACATCTCCAACTGTCAGCTTCCTTTGTTTGTTTGTTTTGGAATTCCGCGCAAAGCTACATGAGGGTTATCAGCAGTAACCTTCCCTAATTTGGCGAAGTAACACTAGAGGGACGGCAACTAGTCAGTAACATCTACCGCCAATTCTTGGGCTACTCTTTTACCAACAAATAGTGGGATTGACCGTCACATTATAACACCACCACGGCTGAAAGGGCGAGTATGTTTGGTGCGACAAGGATGCGAACTAAAATTACGAGTCGAACTCCATGCTGGGGCAATCTTTTTTTTACTTCTGGAAATAGAAAGGTTAGCAGCCACCAAATATCACAGGTTGAGTGAATCAAAAGTAGAAGAAATACATATGCGTTGCAAAAAATTGTGAATAAATAAATAAAATCATGTTTCATTGGAGCCGAGATCTAATTTTGGGCTCAATAAAAACCTGAGTGGATTACACACATAAGAGACGTTTTCCTTCTCTTTTGATGATTTGTTTGTATTTTGAAATGATTTTTTTTCGTTATTTTTCCGAGAAAATATTTATGGAGAAGTCGGGGAACTTTTTCAAATTAAGAACCAACATTTAGGAGAGGATTAAAGAATGTTGCTAGACAATCGCACAACATTAAACACCCTTTTTCTTTCACGGAGTATGGCCTGTATTCAATCACATACTAAAGCTTTGTTTTTGCCTGTTTTATGGAAAAAGTGACTTCAGTTTTTGTAAAGGTACGAGTTAATTAGGTGGTGTTCATCTAGTTTGAGGGTATTTTGATTTTTTTTATGTTGAATAGAGAAGTTGGAAAGAACATCCGTTGATTATGTGGAACATGATCGTTAATTTGATTAACAAAGTGAATGATCGCATATCAGTCGTTGTTTATTTCGGTTATGGTTCTTAATTCTCGGCTAAAAGCCTCGGTTTTTGCGTGTGGTAGTTTGTTATAATATTTATGTATGGGTACGTCTCACAGGTATGTCTTGTGCAACTCTTTTACCAATAAAAAGAGTGAATTTAAACGCACTTATGACACTCCCATGTGTTGAAATGGCGAGCAAATTTGGTGGGTAAGGGATTCGAACTCCTGACCAGCATACTGCAAGTCTAGCACTATAACTGCCTAGCTGAAGAGTTTGCTTGGCAAAGTCGGCCATTTTAGTGGGTGTACATCGATTTTCTTCTGGATACTGAAAAGAACAAAAACACACAAAAAGTCTTGTTAATGCCAAGTTTTGTGGTTTGTTAGTGTCTCTTTATGTGTAGAATATACATGTATGTAGGTTAAAATTCCCATGTGGTCTCTAAATTTTTTTTGATACAGGAAAAAGTTTTCTCATTTACTAAATTCGCTCGAAAAAATTAAATGTTTGTTTCCCATTTTTAAATCTTATGAAGAGTTAAAGTGTATAAATTACAGATCATGAAAGGAAATATATCTGTATGTGTCGATTAAGATCAATGTATTGGAAATTCATTTGTGTGTTTATGGTTTGGAGAAGTTACCAGCATTGTCAAAATCTGCAAAGAGTTTAACTTTAGAAAAACAATAAAGCAACGTCAGCAGAAACTAATTTTTTGTAAAATTATAAGTACTGTCATGAGTATTATAAAATATCTACCATTTTTAAAAATGTTAGACACCAAGTACTTCTGGTAGTGCCAGTTACTTTGCAATCTGAACAATAATGAGGATAAAACCCTGTTTAACACACAATATACTAAATTCAGACCGTCTGCAAATTGTACTTAAAGAAATTTATTACTAGAATTGTATTATTCCTGTTATTATCAGCCGGCACAGCCAAGCGTGTTAAGGCGTTCGATTCGTAATTCGAGGGTCGATGGTTCGAATCCTAGTCGCACCAAATATGCTCGCCCTTTCAGTCGTGGGGGCGTTATTATGTGACGGTCAATCCCACTATTAATTAATTAAAGCGTAATCCAAAAGTTGGCGGTGGGTGGAGATTGCTCGCTGTTTTCTCTCTAGTCTTACACTGCCAAATTAGGGACGGCTGGCGTAGATAGCTCTCGAGTAGCTTTCCGCGATATTCAAAACAAACAAACATTATATCGTACTTTCATGCCTATATATAAGTACAGTGAGAGCCTCTACTTCTAATATGATTTAGAATCAATGTTAAGGGATACATAAGTTTGGTATATTTGTTCTTGTGTTTATTGTAGGAGGAGGTGTGGCAAAACGCTGGTGTGAGCAGCAATGTCAGAGGGAGAGAAAGATGAAATGTGCAGACAATGAAACCAGTGATGAAAAGAGAGAATTATCAGTTGAACATCATCACCTGTCTGATACAGAAAGAAACACAGTTTGAATAGTCTGACTTTGGAATATGACTTTGGAAATGGACCACATTAATCAAAAAGAAGGTTTATTGTACACATACAGTTGTCAAGTGTTATAGTTTTATTACACAAAATCACTCATAGGAAAAAACAAATTCTCATAAAAAATCAAAATTATTTATTTAGACATCCAATTATGGATGTCTAGAACAAGACAGGATAAAAGTATAACTGAAATGAGAAGAATCCACGAATGACAAAGTTGCTAAGAACACCTAACATAAATTGCCAAAACTGATTTTTTGAACAGAATGATGATATAAATGGTATTTTGAATATTTATGAAAGACTCACACAATGTAAAGACTTGATGATAAAGCTGAAAGGACAGTATTTGAAGCTACTGAAGGGAGTGTTCATCCTAGTTTGTTTTGGTAATTTTCTTTAATCTATACATTGAGCTGCTCAACTGTCGTAAATTAAAGAGTGTTACATTATTAGATCATGTTATAAGAACCTTTCATGTTTTTCTTATTGAGTATTATTCCATTATATTATCATGTTGTCTGTGTGATGTTCTAGGCCTTTATCAGGCTAAAATAATGCATCAAAAATAATGTAGTCTAAGTTAGGTAGATCTAGACTGTAGGACTGTAAGTTCAGCGATATAAAGCATATTATGGTGGATTTTAATGTAAAATTATCACAGAATGTACTGTAATAACAAAATAAAGAAGAATAACTCGTCTTGCCAATTGTTTTATAAAGTAATGAAACCAGCCTGTGTAGATACTGAATAAATAGGAAATGTTTAAAGCTCTGAATACAACTGTGATAAGTCATTTGACTTGTTTTAATATATTATTGAAAATCAAGATAGTTTTAACAAAGGAATTGGTACATGGTTAATTACTATTTAATTTTATACTGGAGGGTCCTATTTTTTACTTCAACCATAATTTTCAATCCATGAAAGAAGGCATTAGCATTATTTGGACTTGCACATGCTACCAGAGCCAACTGCTATCCTAAGTGCTTAATTAAGCAATATTATCTAGGTGGAAAAAACGAAACTTCCTTCTTCACCAAAAGCTGTCACATTTCTTTCTGTGGTGAAATTGAGGTTGGGAATTCATTAGTATGCCAACTGATCTTAGAACATGCAATCAATCTTCTTTTTATAATTTTTACACATATTACATCAGCTTGATTTTTTAACTGGATTGTTGTATTCGTCAGGTATGTCATGTGATAACAACATTGCTGAATAAAAAAGAATATTTCATATCAGTTATTGTGTAAAAGAGAAATGTAAAGAAACAGATAACAAAAGTGTTATTATTTAGGCATCATATGAAGTTGATAATTTGTTAGTTAAAAAATTAAGTCGAAACAATGACTTTAATACGACATTATTTCCTTTGTAATGGAGACCGAGATATAGATATTTACATTATGAAGTTCAAAAAATTTGAGTAAGAGCATTCAAATATACTGACATTTAGGCATAAATTGTGACACATTATGAAAGTGTTATAAGTAATCTTACATCATAATACACAACAGAAAGTTTTATTAAGCAGTCTTGTTGCATGCATCTATTCTATGACAATTGAACACTGAGCATATCTCCAACAACAAAGCTGTAAATACTTGTTACCAGCACTGTTTCATAGTGATATATTTTTTGGTATGAAACAGATTAAAATTGTCAAAAATGAGCTAATTATATATGTATAAATGTAACATCATTTACCTGACACAAATTCAAGAAGTTCTGCTTGTTCCAATTTAAAACCTTGCTTCAACACAACGTAGGCACGTGGAACTTCCATCATAGAAGAATCCACTATTCTAATGACAGCAGCATCATCAACAGCAGGATGACTGCACAACAACGACTCAATTTCTGTTGGAGAAACCTGATGAAATTCTGTTTTGATCATATCTTTTATTCTGTCTGTGATGTACAGGTTTCCTTCCAAGTCATAATATCCATAGTCTCCTTTTGTAAATATTAAAAATATATGTCGAAACCGTTTTTTGATTATAAACACAACAAATAGTGATATGAAACTTGTATAAAACTGGAATAAAAAAATTGTGTAACTCTCTGGAAATATAGCTATATTGTTCTTATTTATAACTGAATACATTTGAAGCTTTATTTAGTTTTAACTTTTCAATGTTCACTTGTGTTGCAAATGTGTATGTTTTTCTAAAGATATTTAAATTATTGTACTGATTATCTTAAATCCACACCACCAGGAACATATTTACTATGTATGACAACCTGCAATGAGAGGATAGAATGAATATAATTCTAACTATTGATTTCACATTGATCAATATTCTTATTGATGTAGACTAAGGTCATGGCATTATCACCTCAGGGTCAATAGACTAGTCTGTTATGGTAAGGTGAGAGAAGTGTCAGTGTTGAACATGAACAGTGAGTATTGCAGGTACAAGATTTAAATTGGTGTTTCCTAGAAAATGTTTATATTTAATGAACATCTGTTTAGGAATGATTTATTTACCCTATTGTCATTTGATGGTGGATTGATTGTGTAGGTCTCAGATAATACTTATTTTATAATAGAATGTTGACATCCTATAATGTAAAATGAGACCATACAAAAGGCCTAAACTGAAGAATGTTCTTCTTCTCATTTATCGCGTAGAGTCTGTTTTCTCCACTAATTTTCTGAAAAATATCACCATTCTTTTTTCAAACGAGTTGAAGAGTTATTCTAGTTCTGTTAAGAAGATTTAGTTACAGCTATATTTATCTGGACATCTACATTTTAGGACCGAAATTTCGTTTTTTCTTTATAATAGTTCAGAAGTAAACTGCTGGCAACATTGATATTCTAGCAGAGTTACATTCCATAATTTAAGAGATGGTACTGGCATCTATATCTGTTTCATTATATTAATCTTTTTCACAAACTTTAAGGTCTTGTAAACAACTGAAAACATCTATTGGCAAAGATATTTCCATCCCCTTTTGTTTCTGCACACACACAAACACAAACGTGATATTGTAGAATATTCAGAAAATGCCCATTCAGGCCTTTTGTGCAAGACGATTGTGAAGTTCCAACAATAGTCTTTGTGACAATTTTATGGGGCAAATTGTTATTTTACTTTTGACCTCTAGGACTTTTTCTATGAAAAATTATTGATCCTCCAAGGAAATAATGATAGATCCAATAACAACCTAACAGAAAATGTTCCTTCCTTCACCAACTACTTTTAAATGAAAATGGCTACTTTCATTCAAAGAATTAATTTCCATCAATCTTTATGTACTTCCTTATAAGATATGTTTCTGAAATTTTCTGACGTTTTTCATTAGAACGAAAAGACAGGTTATATGAAGAATATGCTGAAACAGTTCCTGTGTCAGACTTCGTAAGAGTCACTGAACTGAGATAGACTGACCAAGATCCCTCCAAACAATTTCTGTAAACGAGTTAAAATGCTGAACATCTATAACCGTTCATATAAATTTTTGTCACAAGCATAAATATTAAAGCTTGCTCCTTTGTTGCCACTTTGAGGTGCATTAGTTTGGTGCCAATAGATACTAAGTGTCATAAACTAATATTTGACAGTAGGGGTAGCTTTTATCCTATTGCTACATCAGTTGAAAGTCACTTGTACTTAGGCACTGAACATATTTTGTATCTTCTTTGCTCAACTTTATAGGCATTATTATAGGGCTTGAATTAAATGTATATTGTGCTTTTATTTAATATTGTTTATATTATGGGTCTCTGATCTTTGATTGGCTATGAGATTATAACCTAAGATTTATAATTAGGGGTTCTAGCTCTGCACAATTGCACTCTACACTTCATATTTTAAAAGTCTATAATTTGAATTGTATGAATTGCCTATCCGAATTCAATGAGTGTAACTGTCCTTAAAGCTTTGGTTCCTATTAACATCCCACTTATCAAAATGTTATTGATTCTGAAGTGGATTGTGCTTTCTGTCTTCTATTTTGCTTGTAGATGGTCTGTTATTCCTAATTTTGGTCTTCATCACAAGACAAACTTTACTGAAATTGGTTTACAATGAATTTAGTAATTTATTGATTAGTTCAACTCCCTTGTCTCTTTATTAATCCTTGTTGTATGTTTTACCTCTAAGTAACTTCAACAGACTGGAAATTCTCAACTGAAATACTAATTTCTTTTTTTTTTCCTGGAATCCTGTTTGAATAATTTTTCCTTGCATTTTCCCATGTAATATTAATTGGGTGATTTTTTGAATTTTGTAATAGTTTTCGAAGCCATTGTCAGAGGTCTTTCTGTGTGGTCAGTGATCTGTTTTATGTGGTAACTAAGAGGTACATTAAAATAAAAAATATAATGAGTTAGTTAATTCTCTGAAGGCTTTGTAACTCTAATTTTTTGGGTTTTAACGAATTAATTGAAGATCTGTTTTTGGCATGCGTAGATATATAATTTCGAAATATTTTTCTCGGTGCTGTCATCTAATGGAATAATGTTTCTGTCATAACAACTATATAATTTATTTACTTTTAGTATGCATTCTTAATAATTAGCTACTTTTTGTTTTTAAGTTTAACACAAATCTAAACGATAGGTATGGGACTATCTGTACTAACTGTTCAAAGTTTAGCAGTATAAAACTAAAGGAAAGGCATCTAGTCATCACCACCCTGCTAATTCTTAGGCTATTCTTTGACTGGAATTGAATGTCACATTATTACGCCTCCACGGCTGAAAGGGAGAGCATGTTTAGTGCAACAAGGATTTGAACATGCTACTCTCAGATGACGACTTGAACACCTTAACCCACCTGACCATGCTGGGCTTATAAATAAGCCAATTTCTATATATTATCCTGTACATTCTATATTGTTCAGTACAATTTCCAGTGTCATCTTTCTTTTTCTCTATCAAAAATTATTCTGATCAAATTTGTAAATTTATTTGTCTCACTGTAAAACAGGTCATTGTATGTACATATCTATTACATACTTCAAGAGCCCCAGTGCAGAAAGACTCATTTAACAACTTGAAAGATAAAGCATATCCTGATAATAAAGATGTCATAGTTTCATTTTCAGCAGGTTTTCACTTCTTTGTTTACTTAAAACGCCCAACTTATTATACTTTTAATTATAACAATGCAATATATAAAACATAATATTTAACTGATAATTCTAGTACAAATGAATATAAGATACAAGGAAGCAAAAAAGGTATTAGTAACATGAGGTTATTTGCTTATATTTAGAAAAATATTTTAACAGGAGATATTTTATTTACCTGTAACAAACCAACCATTAGTGGTTATTGCTTGTGTTGTTAATTCAGGATTACTAAGATAACCTTTCATCAGCTGTTCACCTCGAACATAAATCTCACCACATTCGTTTGGACCCAGATTTGCGCCACTGATGATGTTTATCACCTGTAAAACAAATTATGTGCTATGGAAATAATTCACTATCGTGTTTAAGAGCTGCAATGAATTACTTTGGATTAATACTAATGGTATATATTTTATTGAATTAAAAAGTAAAGCGTAAAAAATATCAAAAACCAATTTTAATACTAAGGGTAAAAATTTGTTATGATTCATGTAATTACTGACAGTGAGATTAGAAATATGTACATTTAATTCTAATGGAATAAAACTGTTAAGAAAGTTACAGAACTAAACATTTTCAAAAGTGCTACCTTTGAAAGCATATCATTATAATTATGCAAAATCTATTAAAGAATTTTGAAAACACACAAAGCTTTACATTTTCAAGAGATAGTGTTAAAACAGGTGTCAGAGACTTGTACACTGATGTTTAAAATAACCCCCGAAGAATGAAGATTCATTTATTGAAGTAGAGTGCAGAAACTTAATTTGAAGATAAAAAGAAAAAGCATTTTATTAAGGATTACTGAAATTTCCTCTCTGTTTTTAACATTTCAACGAATTCTGTTGTGTTGCACACAGAGAAGAATGTTCGATCTTTCATGATATTTCACTGAAAATTGTTTTAGAGTTGATTATCTAGCATATGTAAAGATGAAGTTGATTTTAAGTTTCTTTCATAAAGTACCAGTCTTCATGTCACTTTACTGTTAATTTCAAATGAGAGTTTTGTTTTCTCAATGCGAACATGATAACAAGAACATTGTTCTTTATAATATTATTTTCCTTTAGCTTTATTGTCTCCCTAAACTGCAGAATGTGGGTTTACTCTTCAGACTGATCATAGCTTGCAACAGTAGCATGGGAAATGTTATTATGCAATATTAAGTGGATAGACGATCTTCTGCAGTGAATTTCTTCTAAAATGGATTACAATAAATAGAACCATAAATGTATTATTTAAAGGCTTACTTAACTTTTTATCACAAATAACTGTGAGAAAAAATTATACATCTGATTAAGATGTGTCATAGCAGCTCCTATTTGCAGTTTCAATATTTTGTAAACAATATATTGCCAAAACATATGAAATGTGCTGTTGTTTCCTCATTTTTTAGCATTTTCATGGATGAATTCGAAAATCGGTAAATTGGAAAGTAATTGGAAAGAAAGTCATCCGCCTGCTAAGTCTTATTAAAGACGAACAGAAGAACTGCACTCTTAGGGCAAGAGAGAGAAGGTGTAGTATCTTATAGTGAACCTCATGAAGTCTGATGATATTCTTGAATTTTTGTTTTTTTCTGTTGGCTGAATTTGATGATATCAGTTTGTACTCTTGTTCTCACAATTTGTAGCACCTCCTCTGTCAATTTGTACTCTTATTCTTTCTCTTCAATTTCAAGTCTCTTCTTTCCCTCCTTTTCTTCTTTTGTATTTCTTTTTCCTTGTAGTCTTTATTTCTCTCTTCTATGTTAACACTTTTCTCTGGCTAGATGTTCTTGTTGTTTGTGAAACTTTCTTAGATCATTAACTTTTAACAAAAACCTTTCATTCGATTTAATCTACTTATTAAAATTCCAATCATGGTTGTGTACTTTTTGTATATACAGA
Organism: Carcinoscorpius rotundicauda; assembly: GCA_011833715.1. Taxonomy (NCBI): domain Eukaryota; kingdom Metazoa; phylum Arthropoda; class Merostomata; order Xiphosura; family Limulidae; genus Carcinoscorpius; species Carcinoscorpius rotundicauda. Next base: position 23,219 of record VWRL01002039.1, on the reverse strand, counting down.
TTTGCTTTCAATGCCATTGATACCTTCTTTCACTACTATTTCACTGTTTACAATTTTTGTTGACACAAATTCACTTTTTAGAAACTTTATTTAAGTATTTAGGTTTTATCTCAGTGTATCACAAATAAACATGTAAAATATGAGTATGTGTACTTTATACTCTTTTATCCCATCTTCATGTGACTATGTTTTTATTGATTAAACAAAATAATCTCTATCAAGTACAGTAAATGATCATACGGTTATTGTCATTGAAAGTTGAAAAAATAGCTTAATTTTCATGCTAAGAATCACCTAAATTATACCATTTATACATTACACAATGTTATTTTACTAATTAATATTACAAACCTTTAATTCAGTTGATGAAACTAGCTTCCCAACAGAATTAGGAAGAACACTTCCTTCTTCTACGATAGAGACAGGCATCATTTCAGTCAAACCGTATGCTAAACACAAAAGTAAGGATCGTTTGAATTATTATTTTAATGCTTCCATATTTATAGTTGAAGTGACAACTCTTTGTTTTTTGAGATGAAGTAGTAAATTTTATTGTTTTTCTTCATAAATATCACTGAAAAAAATAAAAGCAAATATAATTTCTTTACCATATTCTTTAAAAAAAACTAGTCTTGTCATCTTGACCGTAACACATTTTCTGTTTTGCCATAGTATAATAAAATTTTTGAGAAATCCCACCTGTAGCTGTTACTGCTTCAGAGAAGAGTTTTGCTTCAAAAACTTATCAGTTCATTCAGTTATTTTTATAAGTATTCTTCTAAGTATTTTAAATATTGATTCAAAACGTGTATTTGTGCAGAAAATAATTGCCTTTATTCTGTCATCACACAGATTATACTAATTGTTTTATCTCATAACTCCTAACATTTATTTTTTATGAAGTTGTTATATTACCTTTTTACTTCAGATTTGTTATAAGTGCAAATGGAGTAACTAGATGGTAAAGTTTAGCAGATATTATTCTCATCAGTTTTACACATTTTCTTGTATAAATTCGAATATGTAAAATCTGATTGTGTAAAATTATTCTTTTAATAGAAATGTTTTTGGCACAGAAATGAAGTCTTGTTGGTTCAGGCAACAGGCTACTTGTTCTTCCATTAGGCAGAACTAAAGCTGCTTTAAAAATATGTCTTACTGTGTTAGGCAATAATGTAGTATCAGTGGAAATATAGCTCACTTTCTACAGGTTTAAAATGTGTTAAACATAAAAATATATAGTACAAGAACTTGAAATATCACGTTTTAATTCCACTTGTTAAAGTGACAGTATTATGAAACAGAAATAAATATATGAGTACAACAACTCTTAATCAGCTCTTATAAGGGTGTCACTCTTAAACTCTAGTGATACAGTAAGAGTTAAATGTGAAAAATAAAAAAATAGATACATCTATGTTGTAATCTTTGAGAAAATCATATTTTTCGAACAAATATTTACCTACATGATACTTAATAATTAGTGTCTGCAATTTATTTCTTACCCTGTCGAACAATTTCCAAGAATGGGAACTTTTCCATAATAACCTCTTCATTTGCTTTCCAATTTAAAGGTGCTCCACATGTTATAATTTCCTTAATGCTGGTAAGATCATAATCTTGAACTTTTTGGTGATTTAGTAATTTATAAATAAAAGAAACAACAGTAAAAACGACTTTTGGCTGGAAAAGAAAATACTCCAAATCAAGACATGAATGACAATTGGGAAAATATTTCAAAATTTTACACTTTCTTAAATGTAGATAAAATGTCCTTAGATTTTCTATCTTTCAATCTCAATTGAAGTTTACGAAAAAAATATCAAACAATAAATTCATAGGTCTCGTATTTCGAGGGACAAAAATCCCCAACATATTCTGAAGCTATTCCTCTGTTAATAGTAGAATTAACAGTTAGAATTAGACTGTTTGTAATTAAAGTGACGTTACTTCGCCAGTACAAACACTAAGAATGAAAATCTAATTAAATTAAGATTTCCACAATGGGGTACAGAGAAAGAAGATACCTTTCCTGAGCCTGCGAAAGACCTTTACTGGATGCTCAGTTACATAATTTTCATGTTTTAAAAAAAAATGTTGAATTGAGTGGCGTGAAACTTATATATATTTTTGTATATACAGTATAAAAGATGAAGATATGACGAAACGACTAAACAAAGAAAATATATATCCTTAAAAAGCTCTTTAATATACTCATTTTTATAATTAAATTTATCTGATATTAAAACAATATTTTAAAATTTTTTGTCAGTCACGTTTCTAATTTTGTACCTCAGTGGTGAATGAGGAATTATCTAATTGATTTGACGATAAGTTTAACATGATATTAAATCTCAAGCCTTTCTTTTATTTCCTCTACTTGTTTTGATTTTTACGGCTCATTCATATACTACTTTCTTGTTGAGAGCTAACATAACTGTACCAATTTGTAAATTCTTACTTTGTGATGAGAAATAACTTCCAGAACCGAGTCAAAGTCATAATATGGAACCACAATGAGTGACACATTAATTTTTATAACTGAGCACAGTAATATTAGGGTGGTTAAGTGACAAAATGGATATGTTGAGAGGACGATATCTTCCAGTGAGCATTTAAGTGAAGTAGGATGCCTATTCAAAAAAATACACACATTAGTTTTTTAATCAATTTTGAAATATGAAAAAAAAAGAATAACATAATTATATTTACTTGACGGATACTTAAAATTGCTAATTTTATTTAGTATTTGAGTTATTTTCAGACCAATAGTTGGAACTTTTTCATAATAACTCCTCATTTGCTTTCAAATTTACAAACGTAATAGCAAGTAGACTATTGTATATATTTACCACCATAGTAACTTTTAAAACTAAGTTAAAAGATAATGGTTCTATTTTCTACGTGACACTTAGTGAACACTGTTAGATGTAATTGGCTACTGAAGTACAAAAAAGATTTTTTTGTATAATAAATCTTTCAATCATTAAGGTAGTATTACGAATTTCATAATTCAAGCTGATTCAATTATAATGTCCTTCTCACGTAAATTGCATAATGGAGGCAATAATTCCATGGTGAGTATGAACAATAGCTTTTGGTAAACCAGTTGTTCCACTTGTAAATGTCAAAGCCAAGGGAGCTTCTTTGGGGTTGATTTTTGAAGGGCCAGTAAATGTTAAGCCATCATCAACTTGTATTATGTCATGAAAGTTAAAACAACCTTCAGATTTTCCAAGCACGAAAATATCCTGTATGAGAAAAATGACACTAGTATCTAATATTTTTACTGATGAAGTATTGTTATCTTTACTCTAAGTGTTCAGTACTTCACAACAGAATTGATTTATGCATTTAGAGCGGAAAAACAAGGTAATTCTATAAAAACATATGAGACATTCACCAATTAAAATTATCAAATGATTCATATAATCCCGTTATTTATTTTTATTTTATTGATCTATATCTTTTATATCATAGAATTTGTAATTTTAGCGATATCACATATTATGTATCCATTTTTTAATATTTAAACCCAATTAATGTTACTATAAAGAAATATAGTAACTCGCCTGTTAAGAAAAAATATACTCTTTGTAAATTTCAATCATGATGCGTAATACTAATTGTGATAAGAAATGCAGGAAAATCACACTAGCTCCCCAATAGTTCAGCGGAATGTATGCTGACTTACAACGTTAAAAACCGGCATTCGATAGTCGAGCTTAATTCAAAACAAAAACAAATTAAACACTAATAAATTTTATTAAGTATATTGATCTCTGACATACTTTATAATCTAACTTATCACAAAATTCGACATTATATTCAGAGACTGTTATAACAACATTCTTTTATAGCTTATTTGTTTCGTAAAAATTATTCTTTTTTCGTCATGTAAGACATTAGATCTCTAAAGACTAAAGTACAAAAAATTATACTAAAAATCATTATACATCGTAATTAAAACACAAAAGAACATAAATTTATCTAAATCTTGCCTTTATGTTCTCAAGGTTTTGAGAGGCTTTTTTCATTTTTTCAATGATTTCTTTTTCCGTTAAAATGTAAACAGCATTAGTGGACTCCAGAGTATATCGCAGCTCATCTTATTGGATAAAATAAAACAACCACCTTTTTCAAAGTCCTTATACTTTGTGTTTTGATAGTTAATTACTGAATATAAGTTTAATGAGTTAGGAAACAGTAATTATGATTAGAAAATAGATAAACTGAATTAAGGATATAATTCATCAATGCATACATAACATACTTATATGATATATTTTTATAAAACAACAAAAAAGTCAAGAGTAGAAAGAACATAGATATATTAAAAATTACTTGTTTAAATAGCTGTATTCAATATTTATGTTAAGAACTAGAGTTTAATTAAAAATTAAACCTTTTGTTGAACAGAGTGCACAATTAGATTACAGTAGTTATAAATACTATCCTGCAGTGCACATAACATTTTTATCAGATCTCAGGAACATTGTGTTACAACTCATAAAATGCAGCTTATTTTGTGTTCTCAAACACCATTAAACATCAAAGAAATAAATTTGTTGTGACTGGTAAAAAAATCCATGGTTAAAGATTTGTTAGTTCTAATAGGTAATGACAGGCGATACATTATAGAGCAATTACACAGTTATTGTCTTACTAACAAAAACGAGTATCAAAGTGTTCACTAAAATAATTAATTTCTTTCAATATGAAGAGATAATTAAAGGATTTGAGGTTAAATGTATAAAATCTTTATTCTTCAGCAATCTTTGCCATAATCTTCTCGTTCATAAGTTTTAAAAAAATTGTTTGATCTGAATTTTAAGATATCTTAGTAACTTTAATGAATCAATCCTTTTCTTAATTACAGTTTTTATCAAATTGCTCTTTGTAAAAAATACCACATTTACATATTAACCTAATCAATCTTTGTCACTTTGTAGATACTGTTATATATAACATTCGAAAATTGAAATTACAAGATTGTGTGTGTGTGCATGTATTTTTTGTTATAAAAAAAGACACATTTGGATATTTTCTGAGTCCACAAGGGGAAAATTCAGCCCCTGATTTTAACACTGGAAATGAGTAAAATTACCACAATAAATACAGAGACAAACTAGAATATTAAAATGTTTAAAACCAGATCAATAAAGTAGTTTATTCTTGTTCATAGAAATAAAAAAACAAAAAGAACTTTAGCTTTTATACATTGTCAGCAGTAATATCTGTGGAATTACACAGAGAAGTTATCCTACAAGAAATAGTTAAAATAGTTACATTTGTTGGAAACTTCAGTTCCTTACCTTTACGTTTTTAGTGCATTATCTCAAACAACTTTCATAACATTTTATTATTTCATGACAGGAACATGGCATTCAATTCCCTCGTCGAACAAAGAAGGTGAGCAATGCAAAGAAAATACATCATCTCAAGAAATATGTCAGTGGCCAGCGAAGGATGTGATCAGTGGCTGTCTCATGCTCAGCTCAGAGAACATCTTTCAGCAAGTTAAAGCAGTCCTGGAAGATTGGTATGGTAATCCATTTGTTGTAACTGAGTCGTTTAGAAATAAGCTAGGCAAATGGCCCAAGATCACAGGAACACATGGTGAAGGTGTCAGGAAGTTATTATATTTCTCGAATCAGTGCAAAGCAGATATGACTGAAGTGAAACGTCTGGATATCCTGATTGACAGCAGAGAGAACCGGAAGAAAAATACCGGATTGGGTCATGATAAGATGGTTAAAGATTAGGTATACAAAGAAAAACAAATTAACAGCAATTATAAATACCTATCATTTCACCAGGTAGACTCTAAGGACCAAGGAGTTAGCTTCCTCCGAGTGCACAACCTGACGGGACATGGTTTGTACTCTGTCACAAATATGTCTTTGCCAACTGCTTACCCCAGGAACGATGTCATTGTCGACGTGTCACATATTCTAATCCCGGAAACTGCTATATCTTGGTCCCATCTTCATGGAATAGTGCACAAAACTGCACTGCTGCAAGACTGTTAGATTGGCCTGCCGTTTGGGTAAACCTGCTCACAAGCTTTGGCCTTGAAAAAGTTTATTAATGGTGAGAGCAACCAGCCATTTGCCATAGAGACTGAATTGAAATGGAGCATTGTGGTACATAGACCTGGCAGAGGACTCAGAGGAGGTGATAGGGGTTTCTCATAGAATACTTGTGAGAAAAATTCCAAAAGCATTCCAAATGGCACATGGAGGGAGTACCAAATATAAAGTCTACTACATGTACAAGACATCCATGTAAGAAGAAATGAGCACCACAATAGCATTGTTAACCAGGCGCGTAAGAATACCTGATTAAGAATGCTTATAAATAGATTCACTCTGAGGTTAGTATAATCACAACTACGTGGGATTTCTTACAATATAAACCGGAGACTTTGGAATTTGAATTCGGGACTACCCATGTATCTGATGGTAAAACGAGGTATTGATTTGTTTATCTTTGGGAAACTGTCAAATGGTGTCTTGAGTTTGACAACGTAAGAGACGGAATGTATAAGATATTTAGTGCAGGTCTTAATAAATAGTTTGTGTTTGTCAACGATCCCGTGGTGAATTGATATGTCTGTTAAGCTGTAATTTCGTGCTCTTATCAGAAACAAAATAGCTTTTGTGTACAATTGTCTTCTGTGGGTCTGTAGTTCGAATATATTTGTGTATTTGCTTATATGAACTTTTGCGATGTTGCTAAACTAGTTAATTTCAGGGTGTGAACGGTATGAATGTGGATCGTCACATTAAATTACATTAAAACATCAGTGATTGTCTGTGTGTTCAAATATGGCAACAAGATTCTCACCAGAAAAGAAAAGATTAACGTTAGTGTGTATTTCTTGTTGGAAATTATAATGTACTGAAATCCAAAAGGTAGTAGGAAAATCAAAAGACATTACTGGACGATGTGCAACACTTTGTGAAAGAAAAATATGAGAAACTGGTTCTTTGTAGAGTAAAAAGTCATTACATTTTCCTTCTGAAGTTTACATACACTATATCAGAATAGAGGACTTACTGATGATAGTGGAGAAAATTGCAAATTTGTTATCGTAATTGGTTTAAAGTTTATGGACTAGGCCATACTAGACCAATGTTTAAACACGAGAAGTCAATGCAGAAGAATTGCTCTAGTGTAAAAAGGAATGAAGTAAGGATATTCTGTAAAAATGATTTTACACAAGTGAAAAGTCGTTAAATGAAATAATTGCATTTTGCCCACTGCAAGGGTTAATCCCTTAATATTTCAGTGTTATACAACACCTGAATGTTGTATCACGTGAAGGGATATTTTGATACAAACAAAACTTCTTAAACTTACATTTTTACATAAAATAAAAAAATAGATTATATTTCAGAATCTAAATTACTTTCTGTTTCATAAGGTTTTCCAAAAACAATAACTGCCCCTGCACTAACTGCTCCAAGAACAGCTATTGGGAAATTTATGTTGTTAGTCACACAGATACAAAATACATCTCCAGTTTCCAATCCTTGCCGTATGAGTGCACTTGCAAATCGACGACTGTAGAAAGCAACTTCCTTGTTGGTATAAGAAGAGGAATTATCGTTCGCCACCTATGTTGATAAAAAGTAAAACTGAATTTATTTGTGTTTTAATGAATAGCACAATGGAATTTTTTACGGTAAAATGCTTACATTTATTAATATCTCAGCAGCCACAATTTATTAGTCAAACAGCAAACATTCATTTATAACAAATACTTAATTTCTCTTGATGTAAAAAATCGAAAGCTAAGTTAGAAAATGCATCATAATATGCAAAACTTCCTGTCATAGAAAGTATGAAACAAAATTAACTATATTCTCAGATGAAGTAAAAACATTGTGAAACAATGGAGAAGAATAGAGTGCATTGTGATTAAGCAACTGTTTAAAATACAGTTTTAGACAAATAAAGTATCATGTTATGAAGTGGTATCATGAACTCACTGCTCACAATAACTAGGCTTTGACACTGATGTTTTGGAGGGGCCTATGCAATTGTAAATACCTAGATAAGCTTCTTTCAAAGAAAATAACTGAAACGTTTTTTGGAGAGTGTAAAATACGGGCAACACTCGGGAAGACAGCATTCATATCATTGTGGATGTATTTTTCGACCGGATAGATGCATAAAAAGGTTCAGGCAATGAATTACTGTGAAAATAAAAAAGTGTAGTCAGTTAGGCATGAGGTACAGTGTAGTTATGGCAATAATAAGAGTGTACAGTTTAGTATGTACTTTACCTTTCGAAAATAACTTTAATAAAGAAGAAAAAGAGGCACAAACTCATCAAAGATGAGGAGTGATCTGAAAAATGAGAAATAATGGTGTTCACTTTATTGAAAGGAATGAAGCTGTCAGATTGAGGAGATATTAGGAAACGAAGGTGTTGAGCATAGACCACATTCAATTTTTAAGGACTAACTTAATGGCTTGCTTCTTCAAATGATGCCTTAGAAGGTCTCAAGACACAGCAAATGTTGCAGATCTGGAGGAGAAGGAATTTGAGATAATTGAGAATTATAGAAGAAGTGAAGAAAAAGTTCCTGCGTGAGATATTTAATGGAATATAGAGGTTTGCAAATAAAAACAAATGTGTCCCCATGTGTTCATTACCCAAGGTAAACCAATAAACACAACATCATGTCGGTAGATGATAAATTTTCACTGTATCAGAGCAAATATTTATCCAAATTCTTCGAGTATACACAATTCGCATATAAAATCTGATTCAAAAAGTTAAGTGCAAGATATTTAAGCATTATTACAATCAAGATCCAGATGATCAAATACAATTGCTTGAATCTGCTTGCATAGAGATACATATAAGTAGAACACCTTCATGCTTTCTCATATTTTGCATCAATATCGTTTCATTTTACTTATCTATAAAACTTTGTAATTTTAAATTTCAGACACAACTGAATTACTGAGACATCCTTGTTAAAATGCAGAACTGAGGTTAGATTATCATATATTCTTCTATCTCTGATTATCACATCTTACTTCTATTATCACCTGTATCGTATCATGTCCAAAAACCACTAAAATATGTAAAATATTTTATTTTGCCAGACACTAATGCCAACATCAGATACTATATGGTTGATATATTATTATGCAGTATTCTTTATTTTCACTAAAAAGTTATTATACTTATTTGAAGAATTGAGTCCAAGACAAAAATTTCTTAATGTAATTTACATTTTACATACATTTACACTTACATTCATTTATATTAACATTGTATACTTAAAAAAAACTTGAAAATAACCATTTCCGAATGCAAACTTATGTAGAACCATAAAAGCTCGACATCATAGGAGGCTCATGATCTTACAATGTAGTATGATTCACATTAACTCGCATAGAGATCGTTCTTTTAGCATTAATACAAATAATACTTTTAATTGGTTCAGGGAGAATCAAGGGCAAGAGTTTCGTCAGATGCTTACTTTGTTTTTGCCTTAACTAAATGTACAGATAATATGAATAAATTATGGGACGTGAAGATGATGCACTTATGAGAGACTTTCACATCTGTAGAAAGCACCCTGATTGATATGAATAAATAAAATTAAAGGACATCATAAATATCACTCTTTTAAGAGAAGAGAGTGGATGTTTGCCTGGCGAATAACATTTTTCTGTACTTAAAGTAATTGATACATTGAGTCAGAAAAACAATGACAGAAAGTTTCATCCCAGCCTAGGAATGTGAGATGATCTACCACATTCATAAATAGTCACAAAATGCCTTCAAATTATGCATGGCTGAGTAAGAACTTGACTACAGTGAAATATCCTGTTTTATTGAAGACGAACGATGGATATTTATGTTTGTCCTAAGTGTTTGATTGCTCAAACACAAACGAGGATACACTGTTTCACAACCTCCATGTTCTCGACAGCAAAATGAATGTAATCACTAGTAATTTAGAGTATTGCTAAGGCAAATATGAAGTCATAATGATATTCTCACTGAAATCACGAAAAATAGATAGACAAGTTGAAGCTGAGCGAAGATAGACCAACATTTTATTGTATGAGATGAGCACCACCATATGGACTGACAGACAGCCATTATTTCACATGTGCAACAGAGAATTAGATTATAATTATACGATTTTTATTAGAATTAGGCAAAAAATGTGACTATTCGCTCAATTCCTAACTTGACAGAGGTCACCAAACGTTTTTAATCTTTAATTGAGCTACACTACTCTAAATTTATAACCTTTCTGAATATCTTATTTTATTTGTTTATCATTAAATATTGTTAGTATGAAATGAGAGTATTTGCTTAATTACTTTGCGGAATGGAAGATAACATTGTTTTTACTTTGGCTTGGTGTACCAAGTGGTATAATTTCTAAAAGTGATATGAAGCCTGAGACGGTGGTTAACAAATAAGTAATGAAGAACATTTCCTGCATAAAGAAACCTAAGCTATTCAGATTCTCTTCTCTGAGACTTCTTTCTGGAGGACAGAAATTAAAGATGGATTCATCATGCTTAACTCCTGCGGAAACCTTCAGTCTGACTACTCTGTGTGTGTCCCACCGAAATATAGTACGGAATCAAAGTGCTTTTAAAACCTACAAACACGACCCAATGGTACTGTGTCATAATAAAATCGAAAAAAAAATTGATAAATCTTACGCACTGTTCCAGATCATTGGAGACGTATTTAAATAACATGAACATTGTTCGTTATTAAACATATAAGTTATAGTATTTGTTTTCTTTAATGTATTACGCTTTTGTCATAACGTTAATATTTAAAATAATTTTGTTAAAACGGATTTTATTCGCGATTTATAATAACATATTTATAAAATTAACTTAACTCCCACAAACGAAACACTCACCAAAAGCTGTTTGTCTCCATTTTCTTCTAAGTAATGATATATAAATTCTTGAAAAGTCACGTCAGGAATTTTAATAGGAGAACGTGGAGACCGAATAATTCTTTCATCCAATATGCCATATTCATTTTCTTTAATTTTGTTAGCCATGGTGGTTCATAAAATCAGATAAGAGCTTGTAATGAACTGCACACTGTAAAACTTCCGCTGTGGCTGTTTCTCTACAAATAAAAAGTATTGACCTGCATTAAAATTACAAAATAAAACATGAATTCTGATATTAATATTCGGTTAGAGACTGGTATTCATTTGAATACCAAAAAATACAAGTAAAAAGTAATAATTTTAGTAAGATATGAAAACTGTCCATTGTAGATACTATTAACTGGTTTATTTGTGAATTAATATTTTAATACTGTTTAGCTATTACTATTATTATAAAATTAAAAACTGACGATTTTTGTATGTGGTATTTAAAACTTTTTGAAGAATAAAGAAATGATATGATTAACTGAAATTTGTGCACCGCGATAAACTTAAGTGGACTTTTCAAAAGAAGACGAGAAATATATATGTATGTATACATATACCATTAACGATACGTGAATGAGCACCATAGTTTTACCAATTTGTTTTATACATGTTTAACATGTTCTGAATACATATATTATTTTGAAAACAATTAAAGTGTGTGCTGTTGATCATCGTCGGATGTATGGTTAGAGAGTCACAGACACCTACTGTAAAAATATTCCAAACACAGAATATATATTTATAGTATCAATAAGAAGTGAAATCCTTTTAACTGAAAACTGGCGATAACCTAACGTATGGCAAAAGGGAAACATATGATGGTAATGAAAATACATCAGACCAATTCTCAGGAGCACTGATTTTATGACATCTTTTGTGATCCTCTTTTGTAAGTATTATTACTCAAGTCGTTTGTAAAGCCTCACTCCTGATTCAGAATCCTTAGCAGTCTATTGATAAGTTGGCGTGTTTGTTGAACAAGTAGGAAATTTGAAGGTAGGGTTTCGGGCAATAGAAAAATCTGATAGCATTTTCTACACTGTTTAGAAAGCACCGTACCCAACAAGATGGTCTATTTGTAACCAAGTCATTCAATTAATGTGAATGAGTGTGACCCATTGTTGCTCAGTTGGAGGAACTGATTTCATCTGTTGCATCAGATTTAATAACAAACTGAAATGGACATCTGGAAAGACTTCAGTAGGAAAAAATAATCCTAGGGTTAATTATAGACATTGAAGTGATGGAGAAATGAAAGTATCCAAACACCTCTTGGCAAAATTGAACAAAATGCTTGCTGCAATGGAGTGTATCAAAACAGCACTTGAAGAAAAAGAGATTTATCAAAATATAAAATAAATAAACTTCTTGAATATCTAGCCAATTGAAATGCCACATATGAAAAAATTACTCAATAATTTTGACTGATAAGACTGTAACACTTACACCAACATTTTTTTTGAGAACTTCAGGGTGGAGTACCAAAAGCTGCTAGAAACAGTTCATGAGTATTTGAATGAGCATTTCTAATGGTAGCCCACATTCTTTAAAATCGAAGAATGTTCTTCTCATTACTAGAAATACTGACAATAATGTCGAAAAACACAATTTTCTGGGAAGTTATCACGAAAGAAATTAGAAATGTTCATTTCTAGAAACACCTGTAATTCCAGCATTATAGTTGGAAAATATTACAGGTTTGTGGCTCTTTTGATCAAGTTAAGACTATTGTGAGGTTGCTCTTTGTTTATCCTGCTTCTTTTTTTAAAGTGAAGAGGATTTTCTGTACTCTTAGAAAGCGGTAGATTTACCTTCGTTATTCTGTGAAAGGAAGGTACTCGAAAAATGTAACTGTTTGCCACATTGGAATGTGGATGGTTAGATGGAAGGTTATTGGATATATGATCGCTGTGTAGCAGATACTTTGACTCTGAGGAAAAGATGTTTAAAATTGTTATTATTCTTTTATTCATCTCTGAATGATTCGTTGCAAAGTTAAACTAATTTTCAAGAGGTATTATCTTGGCAATAATAAGATGATACTGACGTTCGTAATATCTAATAAGAGGGCGCAGCATGGCTCGTTGTTTAAGGTATTCGACTGTTAATCTGAATCTGAAATGCGTTGTGTCAAACATTCTCTCTGTTTTATCTGTGAAGTCCAATCTGGCTTTTCGTTGGTGAAAGACTAATACTTGCGTGAAGTTAAAAACCTTGGCTATGTTTAATGTTTTTTGAATTTCTGGCAAAGCTAGACAAAGGCTATATGTGCTGGTCGTCCTTAATTTAGCAGTTTAAGAGTAAAGGAAAAAAAGTTATTTATCACCACTCATCGCCAACTCTTGCAACTTTTTTTATCAACGAATTGTAGCATTTACCGTTACTTAATAATAATCCCCGGCTCAAAGATGCGACTAACATTCGAACCCGTGACCTTCAGATGACAAATCGAACGCCTTACCTCACCTGGTCATTCCGAGCCTGGTTAGATTTAGTGAATAATTAATAAACAAATAGTTGTCTTGTACTTTAAATTATGCAAACTAATTGTAACTTGTGTTGTTTTTTTCTGAATAACAAAATCAAAGAATTAACAATTTAAATGTAATAGTGGTATCAGTAAAATTAGTCACCTGTCTCTAATTTGTCTCATGTTCGGACTTAATGATTTTTTGTTTGTTTGTAATTATGCACAAAACTAAAAATAAACTTTCAACAGAATGGAAACCTGATTTCAATCGCTGTAACTCTATTGACAATCTACAGAAACAGTGGCAGGCTGAAACAAAAGGTCAGTAATGTCTATTTATTTGTCCTGGCATTGTCAGGGGGGTAAATATAAGGTGGTAATCACTGTGTTTAACAATATTATACCATTCTCTTTGAAATTCACTCTTATTCTCTTACAAACTTACATCATCTTAACTAGCTCTTCATAAATAAATTACCTCCATGCAAAACATTTTTTTTCCAAATGGCTGCGGCTTGGAAAAATAATATCTTTTCCATAACTAATTTCTTTGTTAAACCACCCAAAATATTAAACTTCCCTTACATACCTGCTTATGATATTTCGGTAGTCAAAGTTACTTTATTACACTGTAGTTAAAAAAAATTACAAAATATTTATTATCCGTAATTTGATCTGAAAGTTATTACCAAACTGAAATTTTGACTCAAAACTTCTTTCCACTTGAAATATCGTTCGCCGAGTGTCTGTTGAGCACATTTCGTCGAATTAAAACACGTTTATATGTCCCTCTTTAACACAGCGGTAAGTCAACGGATTTACGCTAGATTCAGGGGTTTGATTCCCTTCGGTTTGATCAGCAGATAGCCCACTGTGGCTTTGCTATAAGAAAAAATCCACACACACACACACACGCAGAGACGTATTTAGGATCGGCGCCCCTAGGCACAAGGTTAGGTTGATACTTTTGCCGCCCCCCTCCGTGCCACAACTTGCACCAAGCATCACCATCACAACAACAGATAAACACAGTTGTTATCATTCAAAATCAACACAACGTTTATTTTCCAACACAATAAAAAATGAAACATCAAAATCAATTATCACTAAACATTATTCTGCGGCTGAATATACAGGCTTTCTCCTGGCCTTTTGTTCCGAAAACATGTTTATTGCATCGTCATAGTTTATTCTACAAACAATATCACTTTCAATGGCGAGGAGTGACAGGGCATTTAGTTTATCTTCTGCCATTCTTGATCTTAAGTAATTTTTCACACGTTTAAGAGCCGAGAAAGATCTATCTGATGTACAATTAGTTGCTGGAATGCACAGAAACATGCGCATAGCAATATCCAGGTTTGGATATACAGTTTGAAGTCCTTTAGCTCGCAGATTTCTGTATACTGCTAACGCAAAATAGTCATCATTTTGCACTTTCATACTCACAAGATGTGCGCGGAAATGTATACATTCATCTACGAAACTCTCTTCCAAATCATTGGGGTAGAGTTTCAAAAGTGTTCCAGCTTGACTGATGACATCAGTGGGTTCAAGATTTGTTATCTTGAACAAATATCCAAACCTTGCGTGGATTTCTACATAAGCGGTTTGTCTTCGCTGTATTCCTGAGCAAAGTCTGTCAATGATCACATTGAAAACATTTACTCTAAATGCCTCTCTGCCTTCTTCCACTGCCTGGGTGTCACCATCTGAAAATTTTTGCTTCCTTTTTCGCTTAATTTCGTACGTCTTCATGCTGGACTTCAACATCTCCTTGTTTTCAAAATGATCGAACAGTTCTCTTGAATCTTTCACAAACTGCAGCAAGGAAGCATAAAGCTCGACTACAAGTCCGATGTCCACATCAGCACTTTGAAACTTTTTACTGGCAGCATTGTATCTTTCCAGTATTGTTCCCCAAACTGTGTACAAAATAGCTGTTTCTAGCGTTCCTAATTTGGAAAGAAGTCCAGCGGCCTCATTCCTAGCGGCTGGTTTTTCTATAGCATTTCCCTCCATGGTGGTGAGGGCATCAAACACTTGTTGCCAGTTTCTGTTGAGGCTTTGACAAGCATCTTCACGAGCGGACCACCGAGTGTCACTGAGTTTCTTCAAAGAGAGACTTTCTTTATTTGCGGACAGGTGTTTTTGCAGAATTTTCCAACGATGGGTTGAAGCATTGAAGAAAACATAGAGACTTTGTAAGAGTTCGAAGAATGAACATGCTTCTCTTCAACATTCAGCAGCACACGTTCCTACAAGATTTAATGAATGTGCTGAACATAGGATATACACAGCTAAAGGATTTTTTTCCATGATACGAGCCTGGAGACCACTGTACTGACCAGACATGTTGCTGGCGTTGTCGTAAGACTGTCCACGACATTCATAAATGTCAAGCTCATATGACTGAAGTAGGATAAGTACAACTTTTGCCAGCTGTTCCACTTTTTGGCCCGGATTGGGTATAAAAGTCAAAAAACGTTCCATAGGTGAACCATCACTGTTCACGTACCTGATGATGAATGCCAACTGGTCAACATGGGATATATCTGGCGTCGAGTCCACGCTGATTGAGAAATATTTTGCAGTTTTGACGTCCTTTAAAATGTTCTTTAGAACAAGGTGTTACGTTTTTTTATGTTTTATGTTTTTCGATGATTAAACGGAACAGAAAAACGCAGATAATAGCTTGTATAATTTATTACACTAAACTATTAACAGATATAATATAAATTATATAATAACAATGATAGCTATTAAGTTTAAACATTCAAAATTAATTACAACACAAAATAGTACTAGTTTCAACCTTCAAAATTAAACACAATACAAAATGGTACTGGCCTGTATCTAATATAATGATCTAAAATGAAAGTCTCAAATTCCAGTCTAGGGTGTGAATTTCGTCCCACGAAGAAATTCCGAAGTTTAAATGAAGAAGTTCAGAAACAGTTCACAGTTCAGTAAATTCGACGAAGTTTTTCTCGATGCCTCCGATGAACGTCTCAAACTTGCCGACTTTCAACACAACCAGTAATTCAGATGAATCGTAGAGATTGACGAAATAAAATCACAGCTTCTGTAGATCTAATTTCATTCACAAATCTAAGTTGAATAATCACAGCAAACACTTAATCTTTCTCAAACGAATGACTCTCATCTTTTGAAATAAAACTAATGTCTGACTCTACTTTCTTCCTCGCATCTTCGTCTGTTTATATATTGTAGGCCTAGACTCCTCGATAAACCGCGAAACTTCTACAGATCTCCAGAGCAATCCGTGCATGTCCGTTCTTGCACGAGACTAAACGTCTAGACACTGGGCCGCCAACACTTCATTTACATACATTTGATTGGTCTACTTAATTCTAGAAAATTCTAAATGTTACCCTAAATGAATAACAACATATTTTATTAGTTTAAACTTCGAAACAATAATATAAATATGGAAATATGAATAATAGAAATGAAAATTTAAATCAACACAACATGTTGTCGTTTACAAAATATTTACACGACATTTACATAACACAAGGTCTGCCAAAAACTGAATGAATTCATCGCAATTACTGAAAGACAGGTAAGACGTGGATCCCTTGCCAGCATTGCCATATCGATGAATGTGATCAGCAAGGAAGGGGTCAAACTCCGCAACTAGTTCTAACGACATCATAAAGTTGCCGTTGTGTACTGAGCCAAACTTATCATCCCGACCTCTGAACGGAAGCCCATGTGAAGCCAATCTTTTCGCCACAGCTGCCACACGAGTGAGTACATTTCTCCAGTATTTGATTTCGTCGTGCAGCTGTATGGCCATCTGAAGATCGACACGTCCCTACATGTTGCCCTTTGCTACTAGAGATAAAACTGAAGACCGATGCTCAGGAGAGTTTTCATGCTCATTCAGCCGGACAGTAGCATTTTTCCAGTCATAAAAGCCTTCGTCAGCCAGTTTGGATTTTTTTCCAAAATCAAATAAACGACAAGAAGCACAAAACAGTCTACCTTTGCTCTTTGAATAAACCAAATATGTCCGCTTACTTTTTCGCCATTTTGCAGTTTTCATTCAAACATGCCTTTGGTTACAGATCTGAATTTCTCCCCGTCCTTTTTCACAGAGTTCTTGAAATCCGAGTCATCGTTTTGAAGGATGGCATGTGTGGCAATATAATCTTTTGTGTAATCATCTATTATCCACTCTGCTGGATCTGAACTTACTTTGTCTGAAAAACTTGCTGGAACCATTGACGTTTCAGGCACGCAACCGGCAGATCTTACTAGGCATGCTGCTGATGACGTCACTTGTTCAAGCTGCAGTTCGATATGTTCGGGTCGTTCAGATTGTTCAAAACTGTTACTGCTAGGCCCTTCATGTGTATTCCCTCCATCGCTGTTGGTTTGAACATCATCGCTAGTAGGCTGTTCTTGCCTTTGTTTAGTAAAAAAGGCCTCCATCGTCGGTGTCTTATCCAATACGTCACGTGTGTTTTCATTTTTTAACTTTGCTATCTTTCTATAAGCTGCTCCACTCAATTTTCGGCGTATGTTACTCATGACGATATCACAAGAATCCACTGATCGTATATTGAGTATTGACAGTGAATTTGTTACTTTCACATCTCAGATCGTCAGGATCTGAGTCATTTTCGTGGGATCGAGCTATTTATGGCAACCGCGCGAACCTCACAGAGATCCGTGAGCCCTTTGAACCCCAGTGACCCTCGCCCTCACAAGAATTGTGCTTCTTGTGGAGGTTTGGACACTTACAACACGATATAACTTACAGTAAGATATTGAGTGACGGAGGAATAAGTAAAAGCATAACGAACTCTACATTTTGACACCAATGTCGCTTACCACGTTATTATCTATATTGTCGATTATATTGTAAATATGTTGGTGAGCCATATATTCGTCCGGCAGATAATGAGTTTTATGGTAGTTGGTAAAACAATTATCGACTTGCAACCACAAGTCCATAACAAAATATACACAAAAAAGGGAAGCTTCTGCACTACTGATTTATATTACTGCCGATGTATCCATGTTAACGGGTGCTGGGCTATTGACAATCAAATTATAAATTCTAACACACTTCACTATTTCAAATTCTATACTACCAGTAACAAATACCTGTATCGCCCAAAATTATCCAGACCCCGTGCGGTACAACCGCGTCCCCTGGGAGTCAACTTCATTGATAGAGCGCAGTCGGCGGCCTGCAAAAATGATTATGCGTGACACCCGCAGCCGATTCCGCCGACGCTCACCTGCTCCAGTGACTGTGCGCCTTTCTGTTCTGGTATTCTGGAGTCTGCCACTACCCCTTCTTTATTCTAACAAATGCCTATAATTCCTAGGGAATTTGAAGGAACTATTCTGTAAGGACTACATTGGAATCTAGACAAAAGCATATTCAATCAATCAATTAAAAATAATCAATTAAACTAAACTGTGAATGATGAGGAAGAATATTTCAAAATATATTTTTCCAGATAATAGCCTGAAGCAACCGAAAATCCGAATTTTCGTATACGCAATTTCACGAAACAAAATCCGTTATTAGGCCTTGATAAAATACTTTTTGTGTAGGCGTAGCACACTGAGTAGCAGGTAATTCATTGTTTGGTGTGTCAACATGAGTAAAAAACATGTTGTGAGCTTTAAAAAACACAAATAAATAACTGAGGTGAGGTCGGATGGGTTGATGATGTGTGGGGGGGACGAGGCGTATTAGGTGGGACTCAGGAAGGGAAGGTTAGAAATCTTGTAAACTTGAAGCGACAGACCCGACGGTGTAATGGAATAGTGAGTGTGTGTGTGGGGGTCCAGATTCAAGAGGTTATTGGGGCGGCATAAATGGCAGGGGGAATTAATAACTAGGGACTACATTTTAAAATGGTGTCCATTCTTTTTCTTTTTTTTTTTTGGTCAAAATTTGCGGCCCCTTAAAATCTGCCGCCCGAGGTACGTGCCTCGTGTACCTATGCGTTAATACATCCCTGCACACACGTTTAGACGATTTATTTTGGTGAAATTGAACGTCACCTTAAAGTACGAATGTGAGAACAAATTGACATATACACAAAAACTGGAAGAGCGCTTACAAACCTTACAAACTTCGCTGTCTATCAGCACACGAAAACGGTACATCCTGTTTCCCTCTATTTTTTAAAATAATTTCAACAATCAAATATTATATAGAATTTTCTTATAAAAATATTTTACCTAACACTCTCTTTCTGTCCCTGAATAATACAGTCTTCATTTGATTAAAACTTAATTAAACTAATTATTTTTCTTAATTATTTAATTTTCCGTCCTTACATTTGTATATTCAATTTTTTACTCTAATGTATATATTTCTATTGTAAATTCAAATACTCTTTGTTTGTTTTGGGCCTCTAGATTACTTATTATGGAAGTGTAATTATTCCGAAACGTTAAATAACTGCTACCTATTATTACGTTTCTCTTAGAAAGCATAACTTATGTTATGTGCTTATAAACATTACAAGCTTCTGCCTCTAAGGCCTGGTATAGCTCGATGGTTAAGGGACACCACTCATAAACCAAGGGTCTCTAGTTCGAATCCGTGTCACACCACGTATGCTCGCCTACTTAGCCGTTGGGGAAGTTATAATGCGACGGTGAATCCCGCATTTCGTTGGTAAAAGAGTAGCCCAAGATATGGTAGTTGGAGGTTATGACTAGTTGCCTTCCATCTAGTCTTACACCGCTAACATAGGGACGGAAATACACAGATAGCTCTCGTGTAGCTTTGCGCGACATTTAAAACAAACGAAACCAGTTTATTTATTATCTCAACCTCAGCATCTATATCGCCCCCCGCTAGTACAGTGGTATGTGTCCGGATTAACAAAGGTATTATCAGGGGATTCAATTCCCCTTGGTGGGCTGAGTAGATAGCCCTTTGTGGCTCTGCAACACGAAAAACACACAAACACACTTAGCATCTATATTAAACATTTTTACTTGTATTGTGAAAATATTTAATTTACCAAAACAGAGCAGTGTATCATATGGCTGAAACAACCTACTGAAAAATACTAAGTGACATCTTAGTGACATTTCACTTTGTAGATTTCACAAAGTGGAGATTCGAGTACTTACAGTAGATGTAATTTACTAGGCCCTTTTCCGCAAACCAAATGTGGAAGGAATTAATTAAGAAATACCTTTGAAATAACACTTTTAATTTTCCTTTTCTTCCTATATATTTAATTTCGTATGTTGATAAATCTTTGAAAAGAATAATTTTGGTGTAAACATGTTCAAAGTTATTCATGATTAAAGACTCAAATTTGATAATTTTTTACACACACCTACACAAATAGTCACATGAGCTATCAGTCGAATTTGACATTGCACTTTCACCTAAGAGTTAAAATGGACTATTTGATATTTTGGCGATTTCGATGAAAGAGTTAAAATGACGTAAAATATTCAAGTTTTAGTTAAGTCAAGCAAATTATATTAGCATTTTCTAACTTTGATTTTCAAAAGAATCATAGGTTGGATTGTTGCTATTACTCACTGTTTTCAACACAAGTTTACTAAATTTCAATAAATTATCCGAACTGAAGAGCGTTTAATGTCACACGATATTAGCTTAAAAAATGTGTAAATAATAATGCTTGATAAGGCTGCACCGATTTCATATCCTTCACTCATCTACATAGAGATTTCTCTACCCACTCCAACCGTTTTTATATATATAATTTACATTTCCTTTAACCTGGAATTTAGATATAAAACAGTCTCCTGGAATATATCATCTATCACACTCAATGAACTGATAACTCTTAGTAGCAGTAGCGAGACCATTCTGAACCATGTAAAGTTCAATGAAGTTAATATTGTAGTTAACGTGCTATTACTACACGATTATCACATTTTATGAGAAATAAAAATATTCCAAGCTACTAAATAACGACGTAACGGTCTAAGAAAAATATACCTACGTTAAAATTGTTCAGTCGATAACCCAGAAACGCAAGAACGTTAATGATATGAACTGTCGAAGCAGGAACAACACATGTGTAACAAACATTCACAGGTGCTAAACTTATTGCCACGTTGCATAACTCGAATGTTCTCACCCTCACCTGTACATGACAATGAAATAATACAGAATAAGAATACTAACTTTTGGAGAGATATTAAAGTACGTGAAAACTGAAACTGGAAGTTTCTCTATGGAGAGAAAAACTTTGGCATTTATGTATTTTGTATCAGAAACTGCTGAACCATATTTATAATTTACAGACATAATGTTTCTTATCCACTGAACAAGTCAACTGGCAGAGAGAATCAAATACGTCTTTGTGTTTTCCTTTCTTTGCTTGTTTTTTAGAATAGGAATATGTACAGTATCTGTCACAGATTAATATTCAAACATCCAGACATTTTATTGAATATAACATGTGAGTTATGTTTACCCTGGATGAAAGATTTTGTGCAGTACCTTATCCTTACCTAAACTGTATCCAATATCCTGAGACTAATAGTGATTATAAAACGATAAGCGTTAATAATTACCATTGAAGATGAAAATGTTCAAGTTGTGTGTGATAGGTATTTCATACAACTTATTTCATTTTTTAGAACTTTTAATATGATTAACAGTGTTGGCCTGGCATAGCCGAACGCGTTGAGGCATGCGCTCGTAATCTGAGAGTCGCCGGTTTGTATTCGAGTCGTGCTAAACATGCTTGCCCTCCCAGTCGTGTGGGCGTCATAATATGACGGTGAATCCCACTTTTCGTTGGTAAAAGAGTAGCCCAAGAGTTGGCGGTGGGTGATGATGACTAGCTGCCTTCCCTCTAGTCTTACACTGCTAAATTAGGGACGGCTAGCACAGATAGCCCTCGAGTTGCTTTGTGCGAATTTAAAAACAAACAAGCAAATTAACAGTGTTATAAACAGTTCTTGCCCATTTTATAATCCAGCTCTGTAGTTCTCAACTCTTGTTACTTGTTAGGTAAGTTTGAAGCTAACATGAGTTTCACAGAAGCGTATCAAACTGTTGAAGATAAATATGGCCTTAAGATGTTATAGAGATGTATGTGAAGTATCCAACCCTCGTATTTTAACTGAACTGTTTTCATGTAAAAACTTATTCCCAAAATATGACGCATTTAATAATGGTTATTATAAACAACCCGGAAATTAGAAGGTAGGAATGGTGGTTTAATTATACGGTAATTAAAAAAAAGATAGAAATGGCACATTTTGAACATATTATATTATGTATTAACGACAACATACAGTTGTCACGTGAAACACACAACATTTTCGAACCTACTATTGCGTTATCAGAATTTTTTGCCTATATAACTGTTAGTGGTAACGTAAAGAAAATTCCAACTGATTTCACTAGCTTATTATATTAAAAATTAAACGCTAATCTCTATAGAGAAATAATAATATAATATTCAATAATCGACTCATTTTTTTGTAAAACGTAACTAAATGATTGTACAAAATACGCATTTGATAACAGGAAGTATCCATTGATTGTTTGTAAATACTCAATGATAAGTGGTTTAGAGGTATAAAATAAATATATAATAAATTTATTCTCAACAAAAATATATACATAAGAGTAAAACATTTAAATACGGAAATATAAGAATAAAACATTTAAATACGGAAATATAAGACCAACAAATTAAATAACATGTATCAAACGAGTTAGATAAAATATATTTAAATTAAGTGAAGAAAGTGTATTGCGTGAGGTTGGAATGAGGATAATGTTTCATTTA